>PVKH010002358.1:0-27404 GCA_004027955.1 Chaetophractus vellerosus
TTTTCCTTCTATATTTTTAATTTTATAAAATTATTTTTTATTTTTTAAGTTCTCCTATATTTTAACTCTTACTTTTAAATATCATTATTATTTCATTTTCCTATTCATTGCAAATGACTATTGTTATGGCTTCACCTGTGAAGAGGCTATGGATCACAGAAGGGTCACAATGGGGATGAGAGAGGATCATTGGTGGGGGGGTGTCAAGGTTGGGGGTGAATGGGAGGAAGTCCACCTGAACATACATAAAAGGCATACATAATTGTTCAAATGCTCACGAGGCATGGCCACAGGGTGAAGAATTATTCAATAAATGGGAGAACACTGAATTCCCATCTTGGAGAGCTCTGCCATATTTTCCAGAAGAGTAGCAACATCCCCCTGAGTGCAGGGGCAGTGTTTGGCAAAAGAGGATGATCCATTGATGGGCCCTTGTTATTGATGACTAGACTTATGAGTCATTGCTGTTGAAATTAAAATAGCCTAGTGTTAATGGGTGCTTAAGAGTTGCCTCTGGAGAACCTCTTTGTTGCTCAAATGTGGTCTCTCCCTAAGCCAAACTCAGCATATGAATGCATACCCTTCCTCCCAGCGTGGGACATGACTCCCGGGGATGAGCCTCCCTGGCAATGAGGGATTACTAACAAATGCCAATGGGCAGAACGAGTGTTTACTCTTTTAGATGAACTTTTTGATCCACTGTCGAGCTCCTGAATTTTTTTTGTGTGGTATTTTATTTTGTTATGTTAGATTTATATATTAAGTTAGGCAGCATGGTAAGTCTTTCCCTTTGCTAATATGCCATATAAGAATTTTTAATACCAGAAACTGAGAAATATTTGTAGTTTTCTTTTTTTGATCAATCTTTGCCAAATATTAGGATCAATATCATAATCACTTCATAAAACAAAATTGGAAGTATTCCTTTGCTTTGTATTTTCTGAACTAGTTTAAGTAGAATAGATATTATCTTTAATGGTTTGGTGCAATATATATGTGAAAACTTTGGACCTAGTGCTTATTTGGCCTTTCAATATTTTCTCTGTTTATTCTATCATAAGTGGTCTGTTTCAGCTGGGATTAGTTTGGTCATTTGCATTTCTCTGAAAAGTATTGTTTTATCAAAGAATTTCCAATTTATTTGTGCATAATTGTTCAAAGTAGTCTCATGTGGCCAGAATTGTTCACCATACACTGGTTGCTGTCAAACCCAACAATTACAAGGTCAAGTGACCACAGCAACAATTCATCATAAGATGAAAGTTGTACATCTGGGAATGCACCTGAGCTGGCTCAGAAAGCACAGTAAGCTTCATGATCAAGTGGCCCTATACCTCATGTCATCTAACTGTGACAAATCAGCACCTATTCTTCAGCTCACACGTATGATCTCATGAAGGGTAACCTATGACAAACCTATGGAAAAGGGAAAAATACTCAGGCTTGATTTCTGGCTGGGTCTGCTTGTATGTTGATATGGGCAGTGGGCCACTGCTATACTACAGCTCAACTCAGTAGTGTCGCTGGAAGATGGTAGCGAAGGAAATCATCCTAGGGGGCAGACATTTGTTTGATGCACTTGATCATCAATTCTGTATTTTAAGAGAAGCCTGCAGTAAGGCTATTACAGTAGACTGAATTGTGTACCCCAGGGGAAAAAAAACAAAAACATTTTCTTAATGTTAATCCATCCTGTTGGTATAAACCCATTGTAAGTAAGACCTTTTGAAGATGGTAATTTTAGTTAAGGTATGGTCCAACTGAAGGAGATTGGGTTTAATCCTACTACTAGAGGCTTTTTGAAGAGAAGGCCGTGTGGAAAAGCAGAAGCTGGAAGTCAGTGGAACCCAGAAGAGAAAGGAGAAGACATTGTCATGTGATGGGAAAGGCAAGGAATTTGAAGGATTACCAGCCAGCCTGAACATTGCAATCCCTGGAAGAAAACAAGCTTTCCACCTCCAAAATAGTGAGACAATAAATTCCCATTGGTCAAGTTACCCCATTGTTGGGTATTTGTCATAAGAGACAGGAATTTAAGACAGATACATTCATGAGAAGTGGTGGTGAATGGCTTAACAAATCAAGGGTCTAGAAGGAGCAAAATTAGAAGCTCAGAAACAAAGTCTGGTGGAGGCATGTGGGCAGAATTATGCAAGTGGTTAAAAAGTAAGAGAATAATGTCTTTGCACTTTAATGCTTACTAAAATTGTTCACTGCAGAAGTAACAGATAGACAGAACGACTCATTTAATAGATGTCAGCCAATCTGTGCCCTTAGCCATCCTAGTACTTGCACAATGGGCTCATGGACAGTGGCATGGGTTTTTTTCGTACCGAGGCTGGTTTAGCTACTACTGTTGCTTGTCCAATTTGCCAAAAGCAAAGACTAATGATGAAGACCCTGATATACCACCCCTCAAAGCAATCAATCCCAGCAATGTGGTGGCAAGTTGATTAGATTCAACTGCTTCCTCTCTAGAAATACAAGATTCATCCTGACCAGGATTGACAAGTGTTATGGGTGTGGTTTGCCTTATCCTCCCATAGTATCTCAGTCATTTTAAGGCTCACAGATTGTCTGAGCTACTGACACGGGATCCTGCTAAACAATTCCTTGGATCAAAGGACCCACTTTACAGCAAAAGATGGGCACCTGTGGACAAGAACTATGGGATCCATTGGTCCTACCACAGACTATACCATCCAGAAGATGCCTGCCTGATATAGGAGCAGAATGGCTTTTTGAAGGTATGGCTGAGGCGCCAGCTCAGTGTTGATACTCTGTGAGAGTGGGGCACAATCCCTAAGGATGAGATTCATCTGAAAGAAATGCCCATTATATGGCACTGAATCTGCAATTGTCAGAATACATGAGTCCAAGAATCAAGGTGGTAGAAATTGGAATGGCCATACTCACTATCATTCCTGATGACCCACTTGAGGACTGTGTTTTACATCCCCATAATTCTAGGCTCTATAAGTCCAGAGTTCCTGGTTCCCAGAGAAGGAATTCTCCCACCAGGACACACTAAGAGTCTTTCTAAACTTACAGTTACAGCTACTGCCTGACACATTGGGCTCCTCCTGTGAGAAGACCAACTGTACAATAAAGTGTTAGCATACTGGCATGGCTAAGTGACCATGGTCATCATGAGAACATTGGTCACTGCTAATAATGGGGGCAGAGAGGAATACATTTGGCACCCTTCTCATTTATGTGCCCAGTTTTCATTGTAAATGGCAAGTAAAACCACCACAGCTTTTTAAGAGCATAGTAGCCAGAAATTCAGGTATGAGGGTCTGATTTATCCTACCAGGCAAGCTGCCTAACCATCAGAAGTGCTAGGTGAAAATGATGAGAGTCTAGAATGAGTGGTAGAGAAAAGAGATGATAAATGTCAGCAATTTTCTTGGAAACAACTGCAACAGTGGATGCTATATTTTGACATATTAACTTCCCTCTTATAAATTTCCCCCAGAAATTAGAGAGAACTAAAATTATAGAGAAGCTGTGCGGGAGTGGACAGAGAAAACTTAATGGGAGAAGCAAGTGGATTTGAGTAGTACAAGAGGTGGACTATAAAGATACTGTTGGTGTGCTGCCCAGATCCCATTTACTAGGTCAGTATAACCATATCCCAGCTGCTGTGAGTATTGGCTTTTAATGACTCACACCTTTGGCTTTATTCAGACATTGCCCTTGGCCAATGGTAGCCACCTTGCTCAGCAATGCCTGGGAATTTATGCAAGTCCCATAATACCAATTTGGGTTGGCCTATAGCTAATGACTGCAAGTAGACATAATAGCTCCTTGCCTCTGAGTGAGACAACTCTGGGTACAATTCATGCTCCATAGCACCCTATGGTATCAAACTAAAGCATGACTTTCCATGACTTTCCATGAAACCATGCCTGGTTTCTTCCCATACACCGTCTGGTTTCCCTTATGACTTTCTCTTGAGAGTACTCCCTCAGTAAATCACTTGATTCCTCATCTCAGCTTCTACTTCTAGGAACCCAAGCCTAAGATCATATTATTTGTGGTAATTTTAGTGTTACTATGCTGATACTGGTGTTTGTGTGTGTTTGTGTAGTGAGATGAAGCATGAGTGATTATGTGATATTCTTGCTGTATTAGTCCCAGTATCATTAAAAATGAGATTCTTGATGTGGAAAAAAGTAAATAAAGATATAAGGTAGTAGGGATTAAGAAGAAATCTCTGTATATCCAAATTTTAGTTGTTAACAGTATGACTTCAAGATACATTTTTTAAATAAAAAAAAATCCTAGTTCTGTCAATTGAAAAAAAAAAAGAAATTTTGACAGATCCAGGTGCAAAATGCTCTAATTATTTTGAAAATATTCTTTCCCTAACGTGCCAGAGATTCTTGAGGTAGTAGCTTATTCTAAGTCTGTGGTGGAAAGTATGCAAATGAGCCTGAAATATCTTGTCATAACAGATAGCAAGTAGACTAGCAAACACTATGAGAAGCCGATTTAAAGAGACCAGCCCTGGCCAAACATAGGGCAATTTTATGAGGATAACAACTGTAATAAATTGAAACACATAAAATATGTTTGAATCCATGAGTTCATAATAAAACTAAAGCAAATAACACCACCAACAACAAAGCAAACTAATCAGTCACTAGGGGACAATGCTAGTGAATCACTTCACTTTTTAAACTGATAAATAAAGGAAAAGAATCAGTTGCTTACCCTACCTTTCCAATTCAAATTGTACAACTGAGTAAACAAAGGTTAGTAAAGGAAAAGTTTGTCTATAAGTATTCCAACTACTAAAAAGAAATAATGGATTTGAAATATCACCATTTCACAACCCATAGAAATCAAAGCAATGATCACCCATGGCAGCTAGCATAATTAAAAAAGGAACAACCAGATATTTTGCACCTTTTTTTTTGTTTTTGTTACATATTCTTCCCTTTTCTGCTTGTTCTTGCTGTGTTCATTTTTTTTTTTTTTTGAGTTCTTCTGTGTCTGCTCTGTCTCCCCCCGTTGCGGGAACGTGCCGAGTCAGATCACCGCGCAGGCGGCTCTGCTCCATTCGCAGGTAGGTCTGCTTCCGTTCATGGGCGGCTCTGCTTCCGTTCACGGGCGGCTTCCATTCATGGGTGGCTCTGCTCCGTTCGCGGGAGACTTGCCCTGCCGTGGTGGCTTTGCCCTGCCTGTGGTGGCTTTTTTTGCCCTGCCCACGGCAGTTTGCCCTTCTCAAGGCGGTCTGCCCGCCCAGAGGGGCCCCCAGGAACCAAACCCGGGGCCTCCCATGTGGTGAACTGGCGTCCTATCCACTGGGCTACAGCTGGCCCCCTATTTTGCACCTTTTGATGAAAGAACACAATACCACATTATGAGTTTCCCCTGCCAAAAATTTAACTGAATCAGATCAGATCTTTCTAACTACCAATTTCCTGGGAAAATAGAAAACCATCAAGGAAGTCCAGACTGTAGGAAACTTTGCAGGACAAATTAATGGAGGGAGAGGGCAACATGTAAGTTAAAATAGACTTGAGGCATTATTTATGAAATGATTTAGAGACCCCAGGGGAAAAGTAGGAATTTAATTTATTAATGAAATAGATAAATGAGTCATGACCAAAAGACCATCATCATTATGATCAGAATCTAAAATCAAATTGTGTAATTAAAATACAGAAATGTGGTTGGGAAAAGTAAAACTGTACTCATATCCTAAATTTTACAGGGAATATCCATAAACACTATGGGAATTTTGATATTTGTACATTTTTGTATTATAATATTTAAAGGATATTGATTTTTCATACCATAAAAAGACAAACAAATTGCTCACATAAATTATTTCTAAAAAAAGAAAGAAAGAAAGTGGGTTCTTTGAGGTAAATATTGCAGATTAAAGTACATATGGTTTTTCTCTCCTGAAATCCTACTAAAAATACCAGAAATAGAATTTGAGAGATATAAATTTATAAGGATAATGAGCTCTAGGAGATTAATGCAGGAAAATGATGTCAAATTTTTGGAAAATGGAAAGTGGATAAGTGAAAACTGACTTGACCAAATGATAAAGCTGAAAATGTAAGTTTCCAGAAGAAGGAGCCAAAGGAAGCCAGCCAACTCAACAATAGGATTCTAGAAATGATTTGCAATGCAAGAACCTGTACCTCTGAGTAGGAGAAGAAATGGGGCTAAAAAGCAGGATAAATACCTGAATGTCTATAGAAGAAGCAGAATCCCTATCCCAAACCAGACCCCCTTCCTGACTAGCTCAGGTTACCACCACATACTATCTTCAGCATTAGCCTGGAAAATTATCCTTTGGAGAAATGTAAAAATAGAGATGTATATTTGAGGAACCAGGTTCCACCAATATTGCTGGAGACAGAATTAGTTTGATGTAAGTTCATCATAGACAGAAATGGAAATCATGTAATTGAAGTTAAATCTGGATCCATTGAAGGTTGATTAAAATGACTTTTATTATATGCTATGGGCAGCAGATGTAGCTCAGTGGTTGAGCACCAGCTTCCCACATACAAGGTCCTGGGTTCCATTCCTGGCCCTGGTACCTCCTATCTATCTATCTATCTATCTATCTATCTATCTATCTATCTATCTATCTATACTATGATGAAGCAGTGTGATAAAAATAAAATCTATTGCATATGAAGAAGACTACTTGCCATACACCAGGCAATTCAATTAAAGAGTAGAAATGGCCAAATATGTTGGAATATATCACAGACTTTTCAAAGCTAGAGATATTCTATCACAATTACTGTCTCGTGATGAATTGTGTTTCCAGCCAGTTTTCAGGTGACTTTTTTTTAATTTCCAAGGTTATATGATTCAATTAGTTAAAAACAAACAAAATCAAATGCAAACACATTGTTAATTTAGAGCTACAACACATCTATAAAATTTTATTTGATGTCCCCATTAACTATATTTCTAATATTTAAGGATATAAAGTATAATTTTTGAATATTAGGTCATTATATTGCCATTAGAAATCATAAACCAATAAATATTTCTTTTTACAGATCAAGCAAATGAGGCCTTCTTTTCTATTTCTATTTTTTTTTAAAGATTTATTTATTTTATTACATATCTCCCCTTCCCCCCGCTGTGGCGACGCGCCGAGAGTGGTCACTGCGCAGGCGCTGCTTTCCCCGCTTGTGGGCGGTCTCTGCGTCCGTTCACGGCCCGCTTTCAGTTTGCGGGTGGCTGGCTGTGCTCCATCCGCGGGCGACCTGCCCTGCCCGTGGCGGCTCTTGCCCTGTCCGTGGCAGCTTCTTGCCCTGCCCACGGCGGCTCCGGCCCGCCCATGGCGGCTTGCCATTCTCAAGGCGGTCTGCCCGCTAGGCGAGGTCCCCGGGAAACGAACCCGGGGCCTCCCATGTGGTATGCCGGCGCCCTATCCACTGGGCTATCGAGCCGGCCCGATTCTTTTCTATTTCTAAATCATCATCCACACAGTTATGGGGGGGGAGACATTTTTGTCATAGAGTTGAATTTTGGTTCTGAAGAGCACTTCACATGGGAAGGCTGTTTCTCTCGTCCCAATATGGCAATAGGATTGGTTTTATTATCACTGCGACATGCTGAGTTCTTGTCATAGCCTTTGGGTATGTTGGAAAAACATTTATTTTCTTTCTCTTCATGAATTATTTGCCATTTCTTTGGCAATTATTTTTATGGTTCATGATTATTACAATGAGAGTTACTGCCGTGGGATGTAGGTATATATATCCTTGCCCAAACTTGTTTGTGTCTCTTCCAAGGAAAAAAAGACAGGTAAGAGAGAAAGAAGCAATCAGGAAGCTTGATCATGAAAGCAGTCTTGGAGAGAGCAGGCAGATTATGTTGGAGCCTGTGCTGCAGTCAGGTCAGGCTGGGGGTGAAGGGTTTGAACAGTGGAGTAAGAGGTCACAGATGACTCACCATGACACTATAAAACATGATTGTTGATTGAACTAATACATGAGTTTCCAGGAAGCATCCGAATAGAGATAAGAAGGTGTTTTAGATTTCTTGGAATTTATTAGCTCAGTTTTGAGGGTAAGAAAAAGTCCAAATCAAAGCATCATCAAGGTAATGGTTGCTTTTCAAAGGCTGGTGTTCTGGGGCTGGCTGATGGCAATCCTAGGCCCTTGGTTCCTTTGTCACATGGCAATGCACATGGCGGCCCCTCTTTGCCTCTCAGTTCTCTTCAAGGCTCCATTGAATTTCAACTTGTTGCTTCCTGTGGCTTTCTCACTACCTGTCTGAATTTCATTCTGCTTAAAAAAGACTCCAGGAATAGGATTAAGAACCATCTTGATTGGGTTGGGTCACACCTTAACTGAAGAAACCTCCTCAAAAGGTTCTAATAACAATAGGTTCATACACAGAAGAATAAATTTAGGTTTAAGAACATGTTTTTTTCTGGGGTACATACAGTTCCAAATCACGACAGAAAGTGAAACTCATATAGCTTATTACCCTAACATGGCAGAAACACTTTAGGTATTAAGCTGATAAAAGACCCTTAACTTTATATGTGAAATTAGATAAGCTAATGATGAAAAAGCCCTTTAAAAATCTTACATATTTTAGGCAAATCTTCAATTATTAATTCCTAATAAAAAAATTAAGTAAGCAATTAACATTTCTTGAGTTTATTCTCTGGAGAAATGGCCAGACCCCATTTAGAGCAAGGAGTATAGGGCAGTTCTCAATCTTAAAATGAACATAGAAAAAATAGTCACCAACATAAAATGAGTTAAGTTAGATTCAACTAGAGTGAGTTTCATAGAGGGTGTTTTAGTTTGCTAAAAGCTGCCAAAATCAATATGTCAGAAATGGGCTGTCTTTTACAATGGGAATTTATTAGGTTAAAAGATTACAGTGCTCAAATCAAGGCATCATAAGGTGATCCTTTCTCCCCAAAGACCAGCACATGGAAGTATCTACCAGTCTCCTTCCAGGTTTGGTTGTTTCAGCTTCTGGCTTTTCCTTTCTCCAGGGTCCCATTGATTTCAGCTTCTTGCTCTTGTGGCTTTCTCGCTCTTGTGGCTTTCTCGCTCTCCTTTCATGGCTTTTTCTTTCTCTGTATTCATCCCACTTATAAAGGACTTTAGTAAAAGGATTAAGATCCACCCTGGTTCATGCCCTACTGAAGTAACCTAATCCAAAGAAGCTCCTGCTTTCAATAGGTTTACACCCACAGGAATGGATTAGCCCTAAGGACATGATTTTCTGGTGTTCATAAAAGCCTTAAACTATCACAGAGGGTGTTTAAATTCTTTGAAAGCTCTGGGCTTCTCTATTTTTCAGTTTCCTCATATATAAAATGGGATATTATAATATATATTTCCTAAGATTGCTATCAGAGTCAAAACAGTAATGTATACAGACCCGATAGCTCTGGTGCCTCACAAAACTTCCCTCTTAATACAATGGCATAGCTGAGTCATTACTACTGAGACGAATGGCCCGCAAAGCCTAAAATATTTACTATCTAGTACTTTATAGAAAATTGTTTTTAGGCCCTTGATCTAAATCAATAATACAGAGTACCTGCAATTTAGGTACATAGCCAGCACCTAAAATTCTCAAGTGTCACCTTTTTAACCTCAGCAGGACTATTGGGCCAAAAGCTGAACAGAAGTTTATTGAATTAATGTAGAGCTTGTATAATCTTGGAAACAATAATTACTATTTGAAATGAGTCTTCTAAAGAATGTGCTGTTCCTTAGGTTCTCCAGAATAAAATTAGAGTTCAGAAAGCTACATCCCTTGATTACTTTGCTTCATTTCTCTATGGCAATACCTTATAGAACTCTAATTTGAAATTTAGGCTTAGTCACATGAAAAACAGTTTTGTATCTTCAATAAATAATTTGTCCATTGTTATGAAATTTTCTTTTAAGAATCTTTATTCTCGGCATTTTACTAGATGACACTCTGACAATATGACTATGTTAGCACCTGATGGAAGAATGGAGTATTCTTATACTTGTAATACAGTGGTCTTGCATTAAATATTAAAGAAAACCATTTTCCTGGGAAACACTCATATTTTTATTTTTAGTGTGATGAAGACTATGTAACTCATCACACTTCCATTTTTTATTTAGACTTATAGAGAGGTAGAAGGATGAATGACTTGGAAGCTGTGAGCTAGCTGGATCTGAGACTTCCTCACCTTCCAGAAACTCAAGCGAAAATGCCTACAAAGTGGTCAGGTGCCAGCAAATGGCAATCTGATTTTTCCTTGGCTCCAACATTGCTCCTCTGTTCACCTCATAATGAAGGAAAGCAATGAAGAGGCAGGCTCCCTTGCCTGGTGCATAGTCCTGTGGAGCAGCCTGCTGGAAGATTCTAAGTGCCTTCTACTTTATCTTAGTGGGTCATGCAAATATTATACTTTTCTCATGCTTGGTTCTAGGGAAAATGGAACTATTTAACTCTATTAATTTCATCTCCTCATATTTGATTACACTCAGAAAAATTTCCCTTAGACAAAATCCAGCTAATCTAAATCTTTCCAACTGAACCATTGGCTTTGCAAATAGTTTACAAAAATTTACAGTCTCATAAAATTAGTCACTATGACTGCTCATTGGAAGCAATTTTGGCCAACTAGATAGGTCATTAGTTCATTCCCTGTGGGTATTCAATAGCTACTTGTTAATTGATTGTTGCTTCCATAAAAAAGAAAACAATCTCTTCCTTCATACTACTGTGTAGGCAAGCTTATTTTCCATGATATTTGACATGACTGTGTGTGTACCTCAGAATAACACCTTACATCATCAGAAAGAGGAAAACATGTTTTGATTTATCATCATGCTTCTACCTTCACATTTGCCAATTCAACCAAAAGTTTAAATACTTTTGTGAATGGATTCATCATAATTTACTAACCTAAAAAGTGAGTGGGAAAAAAGTCAATGAGACCCAAAATAAACAGAAAACTTCCCTAATGTTTATGGTTGCCAATGTGAAGCACCCTCACTTGCAAATATGAGAAAATAACAATTTAGAAAAATAAAAGAGTAGAGAAATAGGAAAAAGACAATGAGAAAATTTACATTGCGGCAATATTCTAAGTGCCAAGGCCTTCCGTGACAGGTAAGAAATCTTTATAGAGCCCCTCAGGCATGTGCCCAAGATCCTTCAAAAGGAAACAGAGCAACGGCTTCTAGCCGGGGGTGCCTCCCTAAGTGCAGGCACCCCTCTGTGAGTGCCACTGGAGCTTTTGCCGCACATCAGGCGTTCTTAACCTTTTTTGTTCTGTGGACCCCTTTGCCAATCAGGCGAAAAACACGGACCCCTTCTCAGAATGTAGCAGCAGCAAATAGTTTTATGACACTCAACTAGCATCGGGTCTAACAACTACTGCAATTTCGAAGTATGGATGAGCGTAAGCAATTTTTCGAGATATGCAACAATTGTAGTGTGATATGAAATGAATCCTACTGTAATTTATTGCATGCATTCATAAGTGAAGGAAATGCTAGATTTCATTTACAGGTCAGAGAAAATAAAGATAAGTTGATTTTTTTTTCAATTCAAGCTTATGGACCCCCTGAAAACTTTAAGGGATTCCATAGACCCCTGGTTAAGAATCCCTGCCCTACATGAATGTAAAAGTGCTTTTCCAGCTTTCCTCATTTTAATATAAATCTTCCTTATCTAAGAAAATCAAAATAGTCCACAGTTAACTCCAACTTCCTAGAAGTGAATTTTCTATAGCCAATAGAAAGCATCAAAACCTAATTATTCAAACGCTGTGGGTTCTTATGCCTACAATGTAGCCTAGACCAGGGGTTGCCAAACTATTTCTATTAAGAGTCAGATAGTAAATATTTAGGCCTTGTGGGCCATGAAGTCTGTCACAACTACTCAGTTCTGCAGTTGTAGTGGGAAAGCATCCATACATAACATACAAACAAATGGTTGTGACTGTTTTCCAGTAAAACTTGATTTATGAACATTGAAACTTGAGTTTCATATAATTTTCATTTTAAAAAATATTATCTTTCTTTTGATTTTTTTAAACCATTAGAAAATCTAAAAATCATTTTTATCTCAGGCTAAAAAAAAACAGGACATAGATGGACCATATTTGCTCACTATAAATAGTTTGCTAAGCCCTGACTTAGGTCACCCATTTATGATTTGTGGCTCATTAACTACTGTGTGTAGGTGGTTGGGAGAGGGAAGTCTTGAGCACAGTTATTAGAAGAAATATGCAAATCTAACATCATCCCTAGACATGCCTAGTTATGTCATGTATTTGCCAACAATTTTTCAAATGTATGTAGATGTGATTGAAATTTGTAAAATGAAAAATCATTGTACTTTCAAAGGTATTTAATAAGGCAGAACGAAGTTGTCAAACAGATTTTAATCCATCTATTCCTAAAGAGTCGTTTTGCTTTAGATTTTTGTTTCTTTACTAAGGGTTTAGTAGTTTTAATCTTTATAACAAAATTAGGCTCAATCAGAACTGGAAGGAAGGAAGGGGGGGAGGGAGGGATTGAGCAAAGAGTTGAACAAGGTAAGACAAAACAGGGCAAAAGGAACATGATTTTATTGAGGAAAAGACGCTGAACAATTAAAAGAGAGAGAAGAGACAGACAAACATTGTTTTCAGTAAAGTCATCATATGTTTGGAGTGTGATTCCTAATCTTCCCAAAACAGATTAAACCACCAGCATATGACTAATTAGCACAGGCACAAATTGGATAATAGCTTTAATTTCAGAAATACATTTTCTAAACCTAGATCATTCCTTCATTTACATGCAAAATCTGCAAGGATGTTAGGAATGCCAGCCCCTGTGTTGAATGCAAACATCTAAGTTTGGAGAGAAAAAAAAGAAACCAACAACAGTTTGAAATGGACAGGGGGTACTAGAAAGGTAGCATAATTATGTTGATAATGTGATCTTCATAAAATTAATAATCAGTAATAGAAGTAGGATATGAACAGATATTTATAGAGGTTCATTTTGGTAGCTCATAGAATGGATGCAGCTAATTTGGCAAGTTGACAGTGAAAAAGAACATTTCTGGATACTTGGTGATAAAAGAAAAAAAAATCTTTTCATGCAGCTTTATTGAGCAATTCATGAATTGGGCAGCATCCCATTCAGAAAGTAGAAGGGAGCTATGCAGAGGAAGGAGAAAAGGGCAGCTCATATAGGGCAAATGTGGGAACAAGTGAGGAAATGTTCCTGATTGGCTGGCATTAAGTTTCTATTTTACACCGGTGGGTATTACAAAGTGGTGAGTCCCTTCTGCTAAACTGTCTTTACTGGATGAAAACTACGTTTATCACCATGTGTTGCTTATCAGTAGCCCTTAGGGTTTGTTCCATTTTCTTGGAAAACGCCTACAGGTCAATTGCTTTTGTCTCTGGAAAGGGTCCTACTCCAGGCAACATCCAGTGTAGGCAGCCATTTTATTTAACTCATTGAAAATAGAAAGCCTGATATTTACAAAGAAAGATCTTTCTAAACTGCCTGTTCAGCCATTAATATGGACATATCTATTATAGAAGGAGGCTATCTCCAATTATGCTAATATTCTTTGAATATTTGGGAATATCCTTTCTTATTAGATGCCTGTTTCAAAATAGTTTGCTTCCATTTTCCAGAAATCTAATTGCAGATGTATTTGATTATGGCCACTGCAACTTACTATGTAAGTAAATTGTTAGCCAAGGAAACGGACTAAATACAGTAAAAATTAAATATGAACCTATAGCATAGTAACATAATAAAAATTTGCTTGGTCTTTGTGGTTCCAGAGGCATTAACCTCTGAATCTTTGGCATTTTCCTGTGATAAGAGTGGTTTTTTTTTTATTCATGGTGGCCTAAGGACTTTACCTGATAATTCATATGCTAATGAGATCACAGGTAGGGCAACATCTGGAGTCTTAGTGAGGAGGTTGGCCACTCTAGAAAGGTGGGGAGGTGAGGGGTTGGGGCTTTGACCCATGCCCACCTGCCTAACTTCTGGGAGAGGAGGGGGTTTTGGAGATAAGTTTGACTTTGATTACAGTAATCATTCCTATATGATGAAACCCCATATAAACTGGTGACGCTAAGCTCCATGAACTTCCACAGTTGATGATGACATCTCTATGCCAGGAGGATGACGTGTTCTGACTTCAGGTAGAAAGGAGGTGGAAACCTGCATTTGAGACCCTCCCAGACCTCACTCTATGTATCTCTTCTTTTGGCTTCTTATTTGTATCCTTTTACTATAATAAAACTATAAGCATAAATATAGTGCTTTCAGTGAGTTCTGTGAATTGTTCTAATGAAATATTGAACCCAAGGGGTTGGTGAGAACATGCGAATTTGCAGCCAGTTGGTCTGAAGTGCAGGTGATTAGGGTCCCAAAGCTTGCAGCTGATGTCTGAAGAGCAAACTGTGGAGTCTGGCATAACTCCAGATTAGGTGTAATTGAAATTTTTAAAATGAAAAATCATTTATTGAATTAATTTATTGCAGTCTTTGTAGTTGGTGTCAGAAGATGTTCGAAGCTGTAGTATTTCTAACTTTTATTTTACTGTTTTTCGTTTGTTAGACTGCTGAACAGATACTGTAAAATGGGATGGCTTTTAACAATGGGGCACTTATTAGCTTACAGTTTTGAGGCTGAGAAAAATGTCCAAATCAAAGCATCACCAAGGAGATGCATTCTTCCCAAAGACTGGCTGCCAGTGATCCTTGAGTCTTCTGCCACATGGCAAGGCACATGGCACATCTGCTGCACTCTCCCTTCTCTCATGGGTTTTATTGCTTTCAGTTTCTTGCTTCTGTGGCTTTCTCTCTGTCTGAATTTCCTTCTCCTGTAAAAAATTCCAATAAGAGCGTTAAGAGCCAACCTGAGTGTGATGGTTAGGCTAATGTGTCAACCTGACCAGGTAATTGTGTCCAGGTATTAGGTCCAGCAAGCACTGGGCTAATTGTAAAACAAGAGCATGTATGGACTTTGATCACCAGTGAGTCTACTGTATGGATGGCTGATTACATCTGCATCAATCAGGGAGATTGCACCAGCAATGGGTGATGCTTTTATCCAAACAGTTGAATGCCTTAAAAGGGGGAGTGATTTCAACATTCAGAGAGAGTTTCCCAGCTCTTCTTTGGGCAGCCAACTTCTCCCAGAAACTCATCAAGGACCTTTCACTGGACTTTCATCAGGGGCCCTGGTTTGCAGCCTGCCTGCAGTACCTGTTGTGCATTGCCACGGTCTCGTGAGAGACTCTTATAAAATCTCATATTATTGACAGATATCTCCTGTTGATTCTGTTTCCCAAGAGAACCCTAACTAATACAGCTTGGTACCAAGAGTGGGGTGGTTCTTGAGGAACAGAGTCTTAAATATGGGATGTCTGAAGTGGTTCTGGGAGTTTTGTAATTGGCTCTCTACTCTAATTGGACTCAAGGGAACTAATGACTCCCTTCCAATAATGAAGAGGTTGCTAACTGTCCAAGGCGTGAGCTGGCAATAGAGATACACAAAATAGCATCACTGGATTCCCCTATTTCCACGCTTATAAGAAGCAAGGATCTGGGTGAGAGTGTTTTCAACACCTTAACAGAATTCTGTGGAGTCAAAAAGTATAATGATGTTGGTTAGCTCCTCCTAGATACTCTGGATACAGTTACAAAAGTAAGAGATGAGCTAAAGTCTTCAAATTAGAAACTTAAATGCCACATGAAGGATATGAAAGTTTCTACATGTGCCTTGAAAGAAAATCTTGTCTCCTGTAGCCACAGAGTTGACATATCTGGGAATCAAACCCAGACTCTCATTGTACAAGTAGCAGTATTACAGAGGAAACTAAAATCTCAACCTCTCAGGATTTCTGCAATTAAAGTGAAGGCATTGATTGGAAAGGAGTAGAATCCTGAGGATTGGGATGGAGACATATGGGGTGATGATAATATTGGTGGGGACATTGGAACCATAAATTCTGCTGAGACTTTACCAGATAAACCTGTGATGGTTTTACAGGAGAAGGAAATTCAGACAGAGAGAAAGCCACACCTTGTCAAATTTAGGTCAGGTGATTGATGGAGTTTTCACTCAGGTCTGCCTCACAGTGGGTCCAGTGGGTCCCCGGACCCATTCTGTGATTATTTTTCCAGTTCCCGAAAGCATAATTGGAATAGACATACTTAGTAACTGGCAGAATCCCCACATTGGATCCCTGACTTGCGGAGTGAGGGCTATTATGGTTGGAAAGGCCAAGTGGAAGCCTCTAGAACTGCCCCTGCCTAGCAAAATAGTAAATCAAAGGCAATACCAGATTTCTGGAGGGATTGCAGAGATTAGAGCTACCATCAAGGATTTGAAGGATGCAGGGGTGGTGATTTCCACCACATCCCCATTCAACTCTCCTATTTGGCCTGTTCAGAAAACAGATGGATCTTGGAGGATGACAGTAGATTATCGTAAACTTAACCAGGTGGTGACTTCAATTGCAGCTGCTGTCCCAGATGTGATATCATTGCTTGAGCAATTCAACACTTCCCCTGGTAACTGGTATGTAGCTGTTGATCCAGCAAATGTTTTTTTCTCAATTACTATTAGTAAGGACCATCAAAAACAGTTTACTTTCAGCTGGCAAGGTCAGCAGTATATCTTCACTGTTCTGCCTCAGGGGTATATCAACTCTCCAGCCCTATGTCATGATATTGTCTTCAGGGACCTTGATCATCTCTCCCTCTCACAAGACATCACACTGGTCCATTATATTGATGATATCATGTTGATAGGGTCTACTGAACAAGAAGTAGCAAAGACTGTAGATTTATTGGTAAGGCATTTGCGTGAGAGAGGATGGGAGATAAAACCAATAAAAATACAGGGTCCTTCCAACTCAGTGAAAATCTAGGTGATATCTAGAAGATATCCCTTCTAAAGTAAAGGATAAGCTGTTGCACCTGGCCCCTCCTATGACCAAAAAAGAGGCAGAATGCTTAGTTGGCCTCTTCAGATTTTGGAGACAACACATTCCTCATTTCGGGGTGCTACTCTGGCCCATTTACTGAGTGACCAGAAAAGCTGCTAGTTTTGATTGGGGATCAGAACAAGAGGAGGCAGGTCCAGGCTGCTGTGCAAGCTGCACTACCACTTGGACCATATGATCCAGCAGATCCAATGGTGCTGGAAGTTTCTATGGCAAATAGAGATACTGCCTGGAGCCTTTGGCAGGCCCCTATGGGGGAATCACAAAGCAGACCCTGAGGATTTTGGAGCAAAGCCTTGCCATTCGCTGAAGATAACTCCTCCCCTTTTGAGAAGCAGCTTTTGGCTTGCTACTGGGCCTTAGTGGAGACTGAATGCTTAACCGTGTTACCATAAGACCTGGGTTGCCTATCATAAGCTGGGTATTGTCTCACCCACCAAAACATAAAGTTGGGTGTGCACATCAGCACACCATAATAAAGTGGAAGTGGTATATACGAGATAGGGCTCAAGTAGGTCCTGAAGGCACAAGTAAGTTACATGAGGAAGTAGCCCAAATGCCCATGGTCACCACCCCTGTCATGTTACCTTCTTTTTCCCAGGCCATAGCTTTGGCCTCTTGGGGAGTCCCTTACAATCAGTTGACTAAGGATGAGAAATCTTGGGCCTGGTTTACAGATGGTTCTGCAAAATATGCAGGTACCACCCGAAAGTGGACAGCGGCAGCACTGCAGCCCTTTTCTGGGACATCCTTGAAGGATAGCAGTGAGGGCAAATCCTCTCAGTGGGCAGAACTTCGAGCAGTGCACTTAGTTGTTCATTCTGCTTAGAAGAAGAAATGGCCAGAGGTGCGTTTGTACACTGATTCATGGGCTGTTGTCAATGGTTTAGCTGGATGGTCAGGGACTTGAAAGGAACATTATTGGAAAATTGGTGACAAGGATGTCTGGGGAAGAGGTATGTTGATAGACCTTTCTGTGTGGGCAAAACATGAACATATTTGTGTCCCATGTGAATGCTTACCAGAAGGTGACCTCAGCAGAGGAAGAGTTTAATAATCAAGAAGATAAGATGACCCCTTCTGTGACTAAAGCTCAGCCTCTTACCCCAGCCACTCCTGTCATTGCCCAATGGGCTCATGAACAAAGTGGCCATGGAGGTAGGAATGGAGGTTATGCATGGGCTCAGTTACATGGACTTCCCTTCACCAAGGCTGAATTGGCTACAGCCACTGCTGAATGCCCAATCTGCCAGCAGTAGAGACCCACACTCAGCTGCCGATATGGCACCATTCCTCGAGGTGACCAGCCTGCTACCTGGTGGCAGGTTGACTACATTGGGCTACATCCACCATGGAAGGGGCAATGATTTGTTTTAACTGAAAGAGACACAATATCTGGATATGGGTTTGCATTTCCTGCACGCAATGCTTCTTCCAAAACTACCATCCATGGACTTACCAAATGTCTTCTTTACCACCATGACATTCCATGCAGCATTGCTTCTGATTAAGGAACCCATTTCACAGCAAATGATGTACAGGAATGGGCACATGCCCATGGAATTCAATGGTCTTACCATGTTCTCCATCACCCTGAAGCAGCTGGATTAATAGAACGGTGGAATGGCCTTTTGAAGACTCAATTACAGTGCCAACTAGGTGGCAATACCTTGCAGGGCTGGGGAAATGTTCTCCAGGGTGCTGTGTATGCTCTAAATCTGTATCCTCTCTTAGGTGCTGTTTATCCAATAACCAGGATTCATGGGTCCAGAAATCAAGGGATGGAAATGGGAGTGGCACCACTTACTATTACCCCTAGTGACCCACTAGGAAAATTTTTGCTTCCTGTCCCTGCAACCTTAAGCTCTGCTGGTCTACAGATTTTAGTCCCAAAAGGAGGAGTGCTGCCACCAGGGAACACAACAATGATTCCATTGAACTGAAAGGTAAGACTGCCACCTGACCTCTTTGGGCTCTTCTTACCTGTGAATCAACAGGCAAAGAAGGGAATTACTGTACTGGCTGGGGTAATTGGTCCTGACTATCCAGGGGAAATAGGACTATATATACATAATGGGGGTAAAGAAGAGTTTGCCTGGAATGCAGGAGATCCTCCCGGGTGTCTCCTAGTATTGCCATGCCCTGTGATTAAAGTCAGTGGAAAATTACAACAAACCAATTCAAGCAGGACTAACAATGGCCCAGAATCTTCAAGAATGAAAGTTTGGGTCACCCCACCATGCAAAGAACCATGGCCAGCTGAAGTGCTTGCTGAAGATAACAGGAACATGGAATGGGTAGTGGAAGAAGGTAGTGATAAATATGAACTTCGACCATGTAACCAGTTACAGAAATGAGGACTGTACTAGTCATGAACCCTTCTTCCTTGTTTTGTTATGAGTATGTTTGTGTATGTACACAAAACGAATTTCTTCATTTTCTTCCCCAACCTTTTCTCCTATCATATGAAAAGTTCTATTGATTTCACATCATAATATCTATGGATGTCAAGTTTAAGAGTGAATATTACCCAAGGACTTGCACCCTATTCTGTGGGGAATAAATGTGTTTCCGGTTGTATGCAGTGGAGTTGAACATTGTTAGGTGGAAATATATATTTATGCTTGTATGTTATTGTTTTTACTTAGAGACTAAGTATGGTTTAGGGTAATGTGTATGGTTGCTGAGTTGACAAGGGGTGGACTGTGATGGTGAGGCTAATGTGTCAACTCAGCCAGGTAATTGTGTCCAGGTGTTTGGTCCAGGAAGCACTGGGCTAATTGTAATACAAGAGCATTTATGGTCTTCGATCACCAGAAGTTTACTGCATGGATGGCTGATTACATCTGCATCAATCAGGGAGATTGCATCAGCAATGGGTGACGCTTTTAACCAACCAGTTGACTGCCTTAAAAGGGGAAGTGATTTTAACATTCAGAGAGAATTTCCCAGCTCTTCTTTGGACAGCCAACTTCTCCCAGAAACTCATCATGGACCTTTCATTGGACTTTCATCAGAGCCCCTGGTTTGCAGCCTGCCTGCGGAACCTGGACTTATGCATCGCCATGATCACATGAGAGACTCTTATAAAATCTCATATTATTGACAGATATCTCCTGTTGATTCTGTTTCCCAAGAGAACCCTGACTAATATACTGAGCCATACCTTAATTCATCAAAAGGACCTACTACTTACAATAAGTTTATACCCACAGAAATACATTAACTTTAAGAACATGATTTTCTGAGGCACATACAGTTCCAAAATACAACAGCACATGAATTTATCATTTATCACATATTAAACCTATCACATAATCAGATTCTAATAATGTCATCTTTAAAATATCTCTAAATACAATTGATATTCTATGGTTACTATACATTAAAGGATATATATATATTCTTTCTATCCATACAGTTTTCATTAAAATCCAGTATAGTATAAATGAAAACCAATATTTTTAAGAATGAGAAGCCTAAGGAAATGAAAAATGAAATGAATGAATAAATTAGAATGAAAAAGAAAGGGAGAAGATGTAGACAAAGCTGAAGTCAAAAAAGAGAAAAGAAGAGGAGAACATGGAGGTAGAGGAAAGAAAGAGATATTGTCTGTTTTGGACCTGCTGATGTAGGTAGAAAATTTGCTCTTTTACTTTTTTCAAGCCAATATTTCTGTGGAAGAGGCATGACTAACATAATTATCTTTGGAGAATTAAAGAGGATTTGACTACAAATAATATTTTAATATACTTGGTTCCATAAACTTAATCCTTTACCTTCTGTTAAGATTCCTTTAAACTGGAAGGTTCTAGTATGCTCAGTGGAGGATAGGTACACTTTATGATTAAAGCAATTTGCCTTAAGACATAATGGGGAGTTGGGAGGAATGTCAGCAGATGACTTGTAAGTGATGTTTCCACACCCCTGGTGTGGAATTGAAAAGAAAACAATAAGGACTATTGTTTAAGATATATTCTTTTAAACTTGCTAAGGTACTATATGTTAAAAGACTTGTTTCTTTTCCCTTTTCTGTGAGAGTATTCACTGATAGAGGGAAAGGTGTCTAGTTTTCCCACTGATAACTCTTCTCCCTTTCTTCTGTAGCAATAGAAATATTAGGGGGCCAGGGAGCCACACAGCTAAAAAATATATTTAGTCCTCCTCACGGCTAGGTATGGCCATGTGTATTAGTCAGCCAAAGGGGTGCCTTTGCAATATACCAATAATTGGTTGGTTTTTATAAAGGGTATTTATTTGGGGTAGACGCTTACAGTTACCAGGCCACAAAGCATAAGTTCTTCCCTCACCAAAGTCCATTAGCACGTGTTGGAGCGACACAGCTGCCGATGTTTGCCAGGGTTCAGGCTTCTTGGGTTCCTCTCTTCTTGGGGCTGTGTTTCTCTCTGGGCTTAGCGCTTCTGTTTCCTCCACAAGATCAGCTATAGACAATCAGGCAAATGGCTCACTTTTCTACTCCTGGGACGTTCTCTCCAACATCAGAACAGGTTCTCAAAAACTGCTTCTCAAATCTGCTCCCTCTGTCTTTTGCCTTGCCTTTTACACTTGAGACCAGACCCACTGATGGGCAGGGCTCAATGCCCTAATCATAACCCAATCATGCCCAGATAAACAGATCCATTTACAAGCATGATTCAATATGGGTTTTTGGAATTCATAGTTACATCAAACTGTAACACCATGTGACCAGGTTCTGGCCAACAGAACGTGAGCTGAAATGCCTTTGCAAATTTTGGGTTCCACCTTTCAAAAGAATAGAGCATGCTCTGCTCTTCTCCTTTAATCCCTCCAAACCCCCCTTTTCTTGAATGCCATGTGATGCTTGAATGCCTCCCCCACTCATCATTCTCATTACCTTACTCTGTATTTTATTTCCCAAAGCACATTTTACATTTTAATAACATAATACATTTTACATACTTATTTTATTTATTGTTGTGTCTCTTTCAGTAGGGAAAGAACATGGATTTTTAATTTCCATTTTGTTTTCCTAGCACCTTGAACATCACAGGATACATAGAAGATACTGAATAAACACTCATTGAATACCTACAGATTTATATGAACAGAGCCAGGAGAATTTGGAAATTAGAAATGTATAGCTATTCTTGAAACCTCTCATACCAATATGTAACTTAGGTTATTATCTCCAAATAAATTGTTCTAGATCTTTGTATAAATACTATTATTTTACATGCCATCTCTGTGAATTTCTCTTCCTGCATTGTTTATTTGTTGTTTAGATATCACTGTGGCAAAAATGAAAAAGAAAAAACAAAGGCATAAAGCAGTTACAGGATTTTTTTTTCTTTTTATCAAGGCCCACAGGAGAAAGAAAACTGAGATCTGCACTCAAACAAAACATAATGGATTTCATTGTTGTTTTTTCCCCCTCTCTTTGTTCTAGATAGAGAGATATAAAATAACATTTTGTCTTTGGAAATTAAGAACAAGAACTTTAAACTCTCTTTAATAAATACATCAAGTACTGTATTTGCTTCACTGCATTTTATGACTTGTTTAGAGGTCTGAATGTGGACAAAGAACGAATAGAAAAGGAAAAAAATTAAATAAATAGAAGAAGGAGAAATGAGAAAAGAGAAGAATATATTTGAGTTAAGCAAGCAAACGGTGATATAAGAAAGACAAGGGGCCGGCTGTAGCCCAGTGGATAGGGCACTGGTACACCACATGGAAGGCCCCGGGTTCGGTTCCTGGGGACCTCTCCAAGCGGGCAGACCGCCTGAGAAGGCAAAGCCGCCGTGGGCAGGGCAAAAAGCCGCCTGCGAACGGAGCAAAGCCACCCGGGAACGGAAGCAAAGCCGCCCACAAGCGGGGCAAGCTGCCTGCGCAGTGAGCTGACTCGGCACGTCGCCGCAGTGAGGGGAGACAAAGCAGACATAAAAGAACACAAAAAATGAACACACAGCAAGAGCAAGCAGAAAGGGGAGGATATGTAACAAAAATAAAATAAAAGAAAGACAAATTTGCACATACATACATACAGAGCTATTTCTTAATGTTTGTGTATTTAAACTGCTGTAGAGTGCTTGTGGTGGTTTGAAGTGGTATGTACCCCAGAAAAACATTTTCTTAAATCAAGTCCATTCCTGTGGGCATAAACCCATTGTAAATAAGACCTTTTGATAAGGTTGCTTCAGTGAAGGTGTGGCCCACTTCAATTCCATGGGTCTTAATCTTTTACTAGAGTCCTTTATAAGAGAGTGAAATTCAGACAGAGAGTGAAAGTCAGGGAAGCAAGAAGCTAACATTATTGAAACCCTAAAGAGAAAGGGGAGATCAGCAAATGCCACCATGTGCCTTGCCATGTGGCAGAGAAACCAAGGGCTGCCAGTAGTCAGTATTCAGGAAGAAACCATCGCCTTGATGATTAATTGATTTGGACATTCTCCTTGTCTCAGAAATGTTAGTGAATAAATCCTCATTGTTTAAGCCAAGCCATTTTATGTGTTTTCCTAAGCAGTCTAGGTAGTTAAAACAGTACTCCATAGTGTGATAATTCTATTATTTCTTCAGCCATTCCATTACAAGTAATACTGCAATGATAATCATTTTGCATGCCTCCCTGTGCTTTTGAACCAGTGTTTTCTACAGAAGTAGCCAGGAATTAGAGTTGCTGAGTCTTAGAGTATAAGAAATTTCCCAAATTTTAATAGATACTATCACGTTGTCCTTCACCATCAACAGCCCCTACTGGAAAAATAAAAGTGCTTTTCCCATTAAAAGACTCAAAATGTTGCAAATCTATCTTCCTTATAAGCCTTCTATATGACAGTGTATAACAGATTCACTCGATTAAGTCAGGGAGAAATAATTGGCTCCACTTTACCATCTAAGACTAGAATAAGTAGCCTTCAACCATTCATTGAAGAAATATTTATTTAGAACCAATTATTTGCCAAAGACCATTCTAATCACTGGGCATATGACTGCAAATAAAACAAAGTCCTTGCCATCTGGAAACTTGCATTCTAATTAGAAGGGACAGTCAATAAACAAATAAATGGATGATTGTAGACTATGGCATATTGTGACAGGTGCTGGGGATAAACATAACCCTGAATAAAGGATGTAATGTAAAGGCTGCTGGGATGTGGGGTTGGTGTGGAGGCTTTTTGATAAAGTGGCACCTAAAGAAAGACCTAAAGGATATGAGAGAGCAAAGTCATATGGATACTGTGGAAATGGTGTTCAGAGCAGGAATGGCGACAAAGCCAGTGTAGTTGGAGGGTGGGCATGCAAAGAAAGAGATAGGAGAAGAGGTCAGGCCAAATGGTATGGTCTTTGAGTTTCATTCTGAGTGATATTGAAGGTTGTAATAGAGGAGTGACACACTCTACCTTTGAAGACAGTTGTGTTGAAAATAGACTTTAAGATTGAAAGGAAGAGCTCAGTGTCCCAACTACAGTATTGCAATAACTCAGGGCAGGAATAGTGATAGCTGGAAATGGGAGGTAGAAGTGGATATGGTGGAAGTGGTTGGGTTTTTATTCCAATCAAATTATCTTGCTTTCTGTCAAAATCCTGTCTTACCCAAACCCTCAGGAGGAACCAATCATAATTATTCATATGCATACATTTTTCATTTTAAAATGCCTCAAAAAATTCCATGCACACAAATGATGAACATAAAAATCTGTACAATGTAAGAAACATAATGAAAAAATGAATAAGTGAAACTAAGATTTTCAGAGTATCCATTTATTTGTATCTTGAAGTAGACACAGATGCAAAACCAGGCAACAGGTAGACCACAAAGGTCAATTGTCCCAATTTCTTAAAGTTGAATATAGGTTGCTTTCTGCCTGCAGAAGAGCAAGTAATGGGGGAATGGATATAGCTCAAATGGTTGAGCACCTGCTTCCCATGTACAATGTCCTGGGCTCAATCCCCAGTACCTCCTAAAAAAAAAAAAAAAAGATTAACTAATGTTCCTTTTATTTCCCTTAGCAGACTTATTAAAAGAATTTCCCCCTTCTAAACATACAGCTAAGAGCAGTGCTTATGGATGGTAACTAATAATGACAAAGTGGGACTTTAGACAGTGATTTATTAATTCCATAGTTCCAAATGTCCTATAAATATTGACCATGGGAACACAAATAAATGTTTAATTTTATGAGAGGGTTTGACCAAGTAGTAATGTCGTTCCTGAGAAGAATTTACGTTTACAGTTGAATCAAATTACTTCTCTACAGGGCACTATGAAAGGAGCAAGGATGGTGTGGGGGTGTGTGTGAGTGTGTGATTATGTGTGTGTGTGTTTAAACAACCACCCCTAAGTACTAAGATTACTCCCAAAGTGACATGTTTTATTTATCCTATCACAGTAACCAGACATTACTTTGAAAAGCAATTTATCTCTAGTTGTAGTAGGTTTTTTTCCCCAAATAAACCACAAAAATGGATATACACGGTAGAACTGACAGGTTTAACATACTGAGCCATCAGTTGCATAGATCCCTTTATTTCCATGCTCTGCGTGACTGAAAAAACAAACTGAAGCACACAAATTCAGTGGTGAAAGGCTAGTAATTTCTCAAGGTATGAGAAGTGTCTGTGTTCTCCTTGATTACTTCCCACTGATCTTGATAAAAATGGCTAACATTTATTGAGCATTTATTCTCTGTCTGGCACTGTCCTATGTTTTGACATAAATTAGCTCATTGACTCCTCTCAGTAATTGTTATTAGCCCCATTTCAGATGAGAAAACTGCAGCCAGAGAGGTTAAGGAACATTCCTAAGGTCACACAACTGGTAATCGACAGCATAGGATTCAAACTCTGGCAGGGTGACTCCAGAGCCCCCTCATCCCCTCATCAGTTATGTCGCACTCTCTATATATTTAAAAGATTTTAACAATCGGCATTTAAAAGATTAATTGGCATTATCCTCTGTGATCTCACATGTCTTTTGTTCAACTTTATCTTCTATTCTTTGGACAGCGACCCATTACTCACCTTTCAGAATCAGTGAGAGGGATCTTTCCATCTTTACCCTAACAGAATTTCCTTCAGTTTCTCTGTTTTTTTTAATCATGGCAATTGTCTTGTAAGAGAACACATTAAAAAGATGATGTGTATTCTGAAACTAAAGTGTGCAGATGAAGATCCAATTTTGTACAAAAAGAACCTAAAAGAAGTATGTTACTGACTAGGAATTGTTTATCTTGAAGGGGCTTTAACTTCCTTTGTGTGATACATCTAATCTGATCTGGCAGCAAAATTGAGAGCACAATCAATCTCATTTTTTTCACGACAATCCATCCAGTAAAAAAATGTAAATTATTTGATTGTATGTGGATACACAAATCAATGTAATTTCCCAACTCCCCATCCTCATTCAGGCCATCTTTTTACCATTGCAGCTGCTAAACTTTCCCCATTATGTGTGATATTAATTTTCATCAGGAATATTTCTCTCTGAATTTGTCTTTCATGGATGAGAGCCTAATTACCCTTAGATCCTGTTATTCTCTTGTCTTATTTATGTCAGCTGCTCTAATGAATTCATGGTGATAGGAAAAAGATAATTAAGATCACTGGAGAGAAGGGACAATAAATAAGAAGAACAGAAAATGCTAGTGTGGAAAATAAGAAGTCAGAAGTCAAATGTTTTTAGGAAAATAGTTTTTGGTTATTGGGATTTGCCCTTTAAAGTTCTCATAATTTTTTTTCTTTGTGTAGCTCTTTTCGGGTTTTAATCTACACTTTTTAGCTTAGTGAAAGAACATATATGGATGTGAGAGGCAAAAAGACCTGCCTTTTAACAGGCTTTGTTAATTCCTACATATGTGATCTTAAGAAACTTATTTATTTCAGCTTCAGTTTCTTCATCAATAAAACGGAGATAATCACACTTACTTAAAAAAGTTGGTGTGAAGATGAAATGAAACTAGGCATATAAAGGACTTAGGGCAGATCATGGTACATAGTATGCATAAAATAAACATATACATGCATAGTATACATAAATGGTAGCTCCCATCCCATCTTCAGCCATTTTCACCTAATACACAGTTGTAATATTATACATATTTGTAATTCACATTCATAATTATCATAACATAATATAACATTTGGGTGAGTTATTTAGACAAGCAGAACCCTTATTAGCAATGAGTATATAGGCATAAACAGAAAGAAATAATGTAAAGGATTAGTTCAATTCTTGTTTAATAAAGAGGGATAAAAAATAAAGCAAGCCTCAAAGTGTCATACTTCAGAAGGAGAAGCTCTAATATTATTCCCGAAGAATTTTATTAAATTCCAATAATTAACAAAATATAAATTAATACACTTGGATATCAAATCTAATTTTAGGCAAGTTCAAGGGGACAATACCAACTCTAATAAAATTTTCATATCCTGAATTG
>PVKH010002359.1:9770-27508 GCA_004027955.1 Chaetophractus vellerosus
TAATTGTCCTTTCATTTCCACAAATATTAATAGAAACATTGGCTAACTTTAAAAAGAGCTTTCAAACACACAACAGTAATATTAAACAGTCAATACTTGATATTTAATATGTGCTTACTAAGTGTTTTACATTCATTACCTTATGTTTTCCTCCAAATACTGAATGAGGGAGGTATTCATGCTAACTCCAATTGTGGATAAAAAACTAAGGGAGGTAGAGATTAAGAATCTTTCAGAATCATTCAGTTAGTAAGTAAGTGATAGACCTGGACTTGAATGAAAGGCTTTTTGCCTCCAAAACCTACACTTTAAATGAATATTATATTGTGTCTCATGTATAAGATGCTTGGTTGGAAAATTGTTTTTGCTTGGAAACCATAATATAGACATTGTTTATATGAGCACCCAATTAACCACATTTCATTCCTATAAAAGTACCAATATTTTAACACAAAACCTGAGTATAATGTCTGCAGTTGTTTCTAAGAAGCAATGAATTCTTTTTTTTATACTCAGTGAAATAAGCAAATTATTTTGCTGATTGGAGGGCTTACACAAATTTTGACTAATCTTACTTAAGTTATGATGTATTCATTCACTAATAGTTATAATGATGTGTCAAATGTTGTGATTAGTTAATGTGTCAACTTGGCCAGGTAATTGTGCTCAGTTGTTTGGTCAAACAAGCACTGGGCTAATTATAATACAAGAAGACTTATGGATTTTAATCATCAGTTAGTTGATTGCATAGATGGCTGATTATATCTACAATCAACCAAGGAGTATTCCGTTAGCAATGAGTGATGTTTTATCCAATCTGTTGAGTGCCTAAGAAGGGAAAGTGATCTCAGTATTTGAGACAATTTTACAGCTAAACTTCAGACAGCTAACATCTCCTGGGAAATCATCAAGGACCTTAATATGAGCCCGTGGCTTGCAGCCTGCCTGTGGAATTTGGACTTGTGCATCCCCACGGTTATGTGAAAGAATTTTATAAAATCTCATACTATTTACATATATCTCCTGTCAATTCTGTTTGCCTAGAGAACCATGACTAATACAGCTTGGTACCAGAAGCGAGGTTTTTGAGAAACAGAGCTTTAAACATGGGATTTCTGAAGTGGTTCTGGGAGTTTGGCCATTGGCTCTCTAATTGGGCTCAAGGGTACTAATGACTCCTTTTCCAATAATCAAAGTCCACTAACAGCCCATGGCATGAGTTGGCAATGGAGATACACAAAATATGACCACTGGATTCCTCTGCTTCCATGCTTATAAGAGGCAAGGATCTGGGTGAGATTGTTTTCAACTCCTTAAGAGAATTTTGTGGAATCAAAAGGTGCAATTATGTTGGCTGACTCCTCCTAGATACTCTGGATACAGTTACAAAAGAAAGGGATGAGCTAAATTCTTCAATTTTGCAACTTAAATGCTGCATGAGTGGTGTGAACGTTTCTATGTGTGCTCTGAAAGAAAATCTTGTTTCACGAAGCCATGGACTTGAGATCTTTGAAAACCAGACTCAGTCTTATTATACGAGTAGCAGAGTTACAAAGGAAATTAAAATCTCAACCTCACAGGGTGTCTGCTGTTAAAATGAAGGCATTGACTGGAAAGGAGTGGAACCTGGGGATTGGGATGGAGACATATGGGATGATGATGATAACCTGAAATTCTGCTGAGACTTTTCCAGTAACATTTGATGGCTTGCCCTGTAGAGACCACAAAAGTCAAGCTTGCACCACTCAGCCTCCAGCCTGCCCCAGGGAATCTGGACCTTCTCCCAGACCTGAGGCAGTTATCAGGCAAACTCCAGCATACACTGCCAACCAACACCCTGCCCTGAGGAATCTGCCTTCCAACCCCTGCAGGAAGAGATTAATCCTGCCTCACCAGATGAAAATGCGAAGGAATGCCCTTAGGCCAGTTTGATTGCAAGGCACTTCTAATCCTTCCTTTACCTACCCCCACTGCCCCTCTCCACTTCAAGACCTATTACTAGACTAAAATCACCATAAGCCCACAAAGGTGAAATACAAAGTGTGACACATGAAGTATTCTATACTCTGAAAGAACTGCATGAGTTTTCCAACTTAAAAAGACAGAAATCAAGGGAATATGTGTGAAAATGGATTCTAAAGGTACAGGATAATGGTGGAAGGAATATAATGTTAATGTTTTTCTGGACTCAGGACTGTGGCTCGAGAATTTAGAAAGGCCTCAGTTAGTTTGAATGGCTGTCTGAAACATGGACCAAAAGATGGCTTGAAATGACTGAAGTTGAGATATCTGGTAAACGCTGGTAAATGGTAGAAGGAATTCAAAGGCTTAGATATATTGGAATGCTAGAATGGATTTACCATTTAAGACCTACCCACCAACCCCTGGAATGTCCAGAGGACACACCTTTAACCAGGAGTGCGAGGAATAAATTTGTAAGACTAAATCCATCTTTTTGAAGAGCTCTGTGGTTGCTTTTCTCTGCAGGCCAGATAATACCATAGGAACTGCTGTAATGCAATTAGATCCTTAAACATTATGGGGATGATTACATCGTGGGCCTGTAAAAGTCAAGTAACACCAAAGACAAAGTGGATGTGGCTACTGCAAGGGAAGGTAGGCTCAAAGCAGAAATCAAAATTCTGAGTCACATAGAGCTATGGTGTTGGCTAATAGATAATGCAGTACTTAGAAGTGAAATACACAGGCAGTCTACTAAATTCCTTCTTGATCTGTATAAGGAGAAGAGTTCTAGTTCGAGTGAACAAAACCCTAACTAGAATTACAGACACAGAGAATCACTGCCCCTTAATCAGTTCCCAGCTTTGAAACAGTTTACAGATCCAGAGCCCCTTGAATGAGAAGAAGGCCAAGTCCCCTTGGGGAAGGATCCTGTTACACTGCAAATAATTTATACTGTTAATCTTCCTCCCAGCTTTCTACAAGGAGACCTACGGTCTTTTACCAGAGTAACTGTGCATTTGGGAAAAGGAAATAACCAGACATTTGGGGCATTTTAGACACTAGCTTAGAAGTGACATTAATTTGAGGAAACCCAAAACATTACTGTGGTCCAACAGTCAGAGCCCTGGCTTTTAGAGGTCAGGTGATTGATGGAGTTTTAGTTCAGTTCTGACTCACAATGGGTCCAGTGCTTCCCTGGACCCATTCTTTGGTTATTTCTCCAGTTGCAGAATGCATAATTGGAATAGACATATTCACTAGCTGGCAGAATCCCCATATTGGTTCCCTGACTTGTGGAAGGAGGGCTATCATGGTAGGAAAGGCCAAGGGGAAGCCTCTAGAACTACCCCAACCTAGCAAAATGTAAATCAAAAGCAATACTAGGTTACTGCAGGGATTGCAGAGATTAGTGCCAACATCAAGGATATGAAGGATGTAGGGTTGGTGATACCCATCACATCCCCATTCAACTCTAATATTTGGCCGTGCAGAAAACAGATGGCTCTTGGAGGGCAACAGTATACTATCATAAATGTAACCAGGTGGTAACTCCAATTACAGATGCCGTTCCCAATTTTGTTTCATTGCTTCAGCAAATCAACACATAGCCTGTTATCTGGTGTACAGCTATTGATCTGGGAAATGCTATTTTCTCAGTTGCTATTAGTAAGAACCACCAGAAACAGTTTGTTTTCAGCTGGCAAGGCCAGCAATATACTTTTACTGTCCTGCCTTAGGGGTGTATGAACTCTCCAGTCCTATGTCATAATATTGTCTGCAGGGATCTTGATTGTCTCTCACTCCCACAGGACATCATGCTGGTCCATTATATTGATGATATCAGTTGATAGGACCTAGTGAGCAAGAAGTAGCCAAGACTCTAAACTTATTGGTAAGGCATTTGCATGAGAGAGGATAGGAGATAAATCCAACAAAAATACAGGGCCCTTCCACTTCGGTGAAAAATCTAGGTGTCCAGTGAGGTTGGGCATGTTGAGATATCCCTTCTAAAGTGAAGGATATACTGTTGCATCTGGCCCCTCCTATGACCAAAAAAGAGGAACAATGCTTAGTTGGTCTTTTCAGATTTTGGAGACAACACATTCCTCATTTGGCTGTGCTACTCCAGCCCATTTACCAAGTGACCAGAAAAGCTGCTAGTTTTGAGTGCAGACTGGAAAAAGAGGAGGCTCTGCAATAGGTACAGACTGCTGTGAAAGCTGCACTACCACTTGGGCCATATGATGCAGTAGATCCAATGGTACTGGAAGTGTCATTGATAAAGAGAGATTTCATCTGGAGGCTTTGGCAGGCCCGTATAAGTGGTTGTATGTGCTCCAAATCAGTGTCCACCCTATGGTGCTATTTCTCCCATACCCAGGATTCATGGGCCCAGGAATGAAGGGGTAGAAGTGGGAGTGGCACCACTTACTATTACCCATAGTGATCCACTAGGAAAATTTTTGCTTCCTGTCCCTGCAACTTAAGCTCTGCTGGTCTACAGGTATTAGTTCCAAAAGGAAGAGTGCTCCCATTAGGAAACACAACAGTGATTCCATTGAACTAGAAGTTAAGATTGTCACCTGGCCACTTTGGGCTCCTCATGCCTCTGAATCAACAGGCAAAGAAGGGAATTACTGTACTGACTGGGGTGGTTGATCCTGACTATCAAGGGGAAATAGGACTGCACTTGCACAGTGGAGGGAAAGAAGAGTTTGCCTGGGATACGGGAAATCCTCTAGGGCATCTTTTAGTACCGTCATGCCCTGTGATTAAGGTCAATGGAAAATTGCAACAACCCAATCCAAGCAGGACTCACAATTGCCAGAATCTTCAGGAATGAAAGTTTGGGTCACCCCACCAGGCAAAGAACCACAGCCAACTGAAATGCTTGCTTAGGGTCACATGGACATGGAATGGGTAGTGGAAGAAGGTAGTGATAATATGAACTTCAACCACATGACCAGTTACAGAAACAAGGACTGTAATGATCATCAATATTTCTTCCTTGTTTTGTTATGACTATATATGTACATAAAATCAATATCTTTGTTTTCTCCCCTACTTGTTCCCTTATCATATGACATTAGTTGTATTAATTTCATGTCCTAACATTTAATGATGTCAAGTTTAAGAGTGAATATTACCAAGGACTTGCACCCTATTCTGAAGGGAATTAATGTTTTTCTGATTGTATACAAGACAGTTGAATATTGTTAGGCAGATATATATATATATAATATATATATATGTATGTATGTATGTTACTGTTTCTAGAGACTAAGTATGGTTTATGGTCATGTGTATGGCTGCCAAGTTGACAAGGGTTGGACCGTAATGTGTTGGCTAATGTGTCAACTTTGCCAGGAAATTGTGCCCAGTTGTTTGGTCAAGCAAGCACTGAGCTAATTATAATACAAGAACAGGTATGGATTTGATCATTAGTGAGTTGATTGCATAGATGGCTGATTACATCTATAATCAACCAAGGAGATTGCTGTCATCAGTCACTGATGTTTTATCCAATCAGTTGAATGACTTAAAAGGGGAAGTGATTGCAGCATTAAGAGAGAATTTTCTAGCTTGACTTTGGAGCCAATGTCTCCTGGGAACTCATCAAGGACCTTCATTTGAGCCTCTGGTTTGTAGCCTGCCTGTGGAATTTGGACTTGTGCATCCCCATGGCCATGTGAACAATTTTATAAAATCTCATACTATATATAGATATCTCCTGTTGATTCTGCTTCCCTAGAGAACCCTGAATAATACAAATATGAACCAAAACCAGAGAGATATGGAATATCACCTCCAACGTGCATTTTAACACACAGTGTTATTAACTGAAAAGTTTTCAAGGATTATGAAATTTTTTGAAAAGGAATTGTGTTCTTCTGTTTTAATCAGAAAAAGTGCTCAACATGTTTCAAATGCATTGCATTTTAAAATTCACAATACTTAGTTTTTTCTTTTTTAAATCAAGCAAAACTTTCCCATTTTGCTGCAGGAGTAATATTATGCCATTGTTGAGAATTAGGAATGCATTCTCTATATAAAAAATTTAATGTGAATCAGGTATCTAAGGTTTTACTAGGCATCTCCATAAAAGATTACAGATCTTGAATCATCAGTAAAATATGAAATGTAAAAGTAATCAAAAACATATTTTTAAATAACAAATTTAATTAAAACTGAAAATCTGCTGATGAACTAGTTTTTCACCCTTATCATGAATGTTGATACTAAAGGAAAAGCAATTTTAATTAGAAGAGGATGAGATGCAAGATGAAGATTTTTAAAGGGGGACTTCTGGGAATTTTCAATGGCCTTAAAAGTTGATGGCTTTGGTATTTTTTAATTCCTAATTCCATTTCTAGATTTAGAATTGCTTCTCTTTATGTACCACTTCTCACAGACTTTTCAACAATAAGTGATGAGATAAAGATAAGAAGGACTGCTCAAGTGTATAGGAATTTTATTGAAAGGAAAACTGAGGATTTTAAACTGACAGAACACGGTTCTACTATTCACCAGCTGTATATGTTTTGGAAAAGTTACATAATGTCTCAGAATCAGATTCCTTATATTGTAAGTGAAATAAAACCTGTCTTTGAGTGTTAGTGTGTAGATTAAATAAGGTAATAACCTGATATAGTTGGGCCTAGAAACTCATCCAAATAAATTTAGTATTTTTTAATGACTCCCTTATTTCCACTTCTGAGATAGTCTTTGCTTTCTTTCTCCTTATGGTTTTTCAGGACACGAAACTGAAATAAGTGAAAACTGAAGTTTTCACCAAGTTTCTTATAAATGCAGAAATTTGGGTACTCTAGATAAAACAGTAGTGGCCCTAATTTTTTTTTCCACCATAAAAATTGATTTTCAAAGACTCCTCACCCAGGGCCCTGTAGACTGAAAAAAAATATTTTTTAGAGAATCTTCTTTCTCAAATGTTAATGCCCAATCTTCACAATTTTATGTAGATCAACGTGGGATATAAGTATGCTTACAAATGAAACACTCTTTAAGACTTCCCCACATTGGTGGACAATACACCAAGTAATTTAGGAACAGACATTTTGTGATATTTTGACCTATTGGTGAGGGAGGGATTCCCATACTAGGGATATGGGGAAGACTGAACACGTGACACTCAACAATAGACAAAAGAGACCAAAAGCAATTTGTCACATATTTTCAGCAAGAAGGGGGAAGATACCACCCCGGATTCAGGGCAATTGGAGATAGTTTTCTCAGGAAAAGAATGAGCAACCAGGGGCTGAGGGAGGCAGGCTTTGTAGTTTCAAGGAGAGAGAGTGTGCCCCTGATTCCCAAGGGAAAATGTAATGGACTTGTTTCAAGAATTACTTGGGTTGTCAGGGAACTGAAATCTACTACTCAGTGCTACTCAAGATTAAGTAGGAACTGGACTTGCTTTGGTAAGAGGGATTTTGGCCATAGCAGAAGCAGAACGGAGAGGAGAACCCCCAGTTAAGCCATTTGAGGCCCTCTCAAGTTTGCCAGATGTCAAGGCAACACATAATATTGGACCTCAATTTTAAGCCTTACACCATATGAAAGGGAAAAAGTCCTAGGATTTACATGGTGAATTTCCACCAACCTAAGATTCCAAAGCAAGATTGTGTAAGGAGTCATCAGAGCAGGCATCTGTAATCTATATAAGAATGAAGACATTTCCTCAGACATTAAGACTGAAATGTATATGCCTAACAGTATTTCCTAAATTCAATTCACTCCTGTTACTTTTGAGTGCAATTGCTTTTAGTGTTTTAAATATTGGAATTGCATTGTTCTTAGAGCAAAATTAGTTTAAACTCAACTAAGTCACTCTCACATTAAAGAGTGATCTTACTAGGTTGGAAAGAATATCACAATGATCATTTTGTTCATTGCTCCTTCTATTGCTAAAAAATTAACAAAGCCTTTCAGTAAGTTTCTGTCAATCTTCTAACATTTTAAATAGATTATTTAAATGAAAAGACTATTTTTTGTTGTTTTAATTAGATGATTTGATACACCTCTAGTGTTTTGGGATTAGCATCAACCTCTTTGAACTTTATCCTTCCAAAAACATATGCTAATAAGTTCCAGAATTATTGTAAAGATAAACTGAAGCATTTAACATAAATGAAATGGAATATAAATGAAAATTAATAGCACTAATGTGTGTTATAATTATATATAGACGCCTTCTTTGTGAAGCACTGTCTTAAGTTTGGACACATCACTGGGGGAAGATAAGGATGAAAGGGTTTACAGAAGGAAACCTATGATGGTTAAAGAAGAGGGAAACTTACACATACACAAAAGGAAAGTAGAGAAGCTAAGATTATTTAGCCTGGAAGAGATAGAGTGAATATAATTGAGTTACTTAAGCTCATGAAGGGTATAGTAAAAATTGATAAGCTCCTTTTTTATATGCTGTTCCATAATACAAGAAGGAAAGATCACTTAAAACTAATGGAAGGTTAATTTAAAAGGAAGAAAAGGAAACAATCGTCATACAATATAAAGTCGAACCACGTAATTCAATACCATACCACAGGATATTATAGAATAAAAATACTGTAGCTACATTTCAAAAATGGAAACAAAAATGGACACTTTCTAATGAAAGCAAATTTCTATATTAAAGGGAGAAAAATAAAAATTTTTATCTAATGGAGTTAGATGATGGTCATCAGCATTTGTAATGTGGTTAATCCATCTCTCAATTAGGTAAAGAATGAGAAACCTGCCAAAGACTGCTGAAATTTCCACATTCTTGAATCACATGAATCCTTTATTTTCGAGGAGAAAGCAGTGAACCTGTAGATATGTGTACTCCTCATCAAAACCACACCTCCTATTCATTTCACACTCGTTTCATTTTTCCACACTTAATGACCTGGATTCTTTTTATTAATTTATGAACTTATCTGTGTACATGACTTATGCTTTCATTAAATTACTGGAAAACCTGATTTAGAATCAGAATATTGTACATCAAAGTTTGAAGTTTGTGAACTTATTTTATATTGAAGAGTTGTGGGAATTATTTCAGCAAGTAGAAAATCTGATCTTATAGTTTATGCTGTTTAAACATTATTAATGCTTAAAAATGTTAAAAATGAATAATTTAGTAATTTCAACATGAATTTTTGGAAAAAGGATGCATTTCAATCATTATTGATGCAATTTTATAGAAAACTGTTTCCGTGTAAAGTCTGAAGACATTAAAAAATTGAGGGATCAATGAAAATATATGAAGCTGTATATCAGAAGGCTTTCTAGAATACAGACATAAAGAGTACATATTTCTTGTTTTATTCTATTTAAAACTTGTAAAATTAGATATTTTTGTTAGTGAATATTGCTTCTAAAATGGTTTGAAAACATAAGCTTGTCATGTTTTGAGAAAGATTATGGTTTTACTAAAATAAATGTTTGCTTTGGAAAAAAATAATAAATAGCCACACTAACTTTTGTTTTTCCTACTAGTGAGACTGAGAGGACAAAGATCAGTCCATTTTTATTTGCTTCTCTGCTTCTTTCCTAGGAAGGCTCCTGATGTTAGAAATTATAGGTTCCTGGAACAATCCAATAGATCTGTTTTAATTGAAAGTTAATGTCATTTTAACATCTCAAGATTTACTGACCAAGGATTTTGCTTAAATGGGAACTTGAATACTTCTTCTATTGGGCAGATATTTTTGGACTTTCAAACTGTTAAAAATTTCAAATACAAGTATCTGATAGCTGTGACTTTGTCATATCTTCCAATAATTAAAGCCAAGAAATAAGGAATAAATATGGTTACATATTTATTGAATCTTAAATGTAGAAAATGTGAGAGGATGATAGGATAAGCTGAGCAAAGTGGTATGCAATATGGAAGTGAGGGTATGTCTTGTTTTTATTTTTATTTCAGTTAAGAGATTTGAATGCAATAAGTATAGCCTTTAATCATTATAACATATTTGAAGCAAACTTTTTTTCATGATAGAAAATAAAATCAGTCTCAAGGGAGGAATTTATAAAATAAATGTTTATAATCCATTTTTCAAAGATAATTTTCTAGTGTAGATTAAGGAAGTCCTAAACTATGAATATGTTCTTCAGCTATATAGCTAAATTTTGCTATAATGAGGTTATAAAAGAAATTTAAATTTCCCAGAGCATGCCCTTACATATTGAAGTTTATTTTCTACCCCCATAAAATTGTTAATACCATCATATTATATGTCAACTTATGGTTGCTTTTGTCTTGTAATGATCACAATATTATTCAAATATATCAATAATACTGTTCTATTAGAATTTATACTTCAGAAGGAAATTATTTTAATTTAAGTAATCCTTATTCAGGGCACTTTCCTTTAAGAATATTATGATCATTTCTAGAGAAAATTAATGATTTAATTGTTGAGGACTTAAAGTTAGGGCACATTCAATACATATTCTTTTGGTAAAATGAATCGACTTGTACATTTTCTGCATGGGCATTTTTTTAAAATTAGAAATCCACATTTATAAAGAAGATATGAAGAATTTTCTGTGTAAATTGCTTCAACACACCAAACTGAGAAAGATCACTTAGATATCAAGAAATTGAGGCTGAGATAGGAATAATGATTGTCCACTCTTCCAAAGAACCTTGATCAATTTCACTTTTCATGTGTCTTTATTTGAATTAGGTAGCAATATCAACACCAGTGTGGAGTTATAGAAAGAGGACATTGATGGGGATTTTTATTGCACACTGGGACTATGAAGAGAAGTTAAAGTGACACATCAATATCAACTGCTACTTATAATGAGAGAATCACTAGCAATTATAAACCTAATTAAGCAGCAATTGATTAACCAGATATCCTGGAGCTAAAACTTTTTCTGTCATCACCGATTGAAAGCTTCTGAATTTTTTAAGTTTTTCTTGGTAATAAAAGAGTTTTATTTGTAATATTAAGGAAAAGAAGTAAGTATTAATGAAAAATTCTATTAGTTTTCTTTATATTTCAGCAACTGAAGGATACTATAGGAATACACATTCATAGGAAAATTGTTTTACTAATTGCAGTATGTTTTGGTCAGCCACAGGGGTGCCTTTTGAAATATACCAAAATTGGTCAGTCTTTATAAAGGGTATTTATTTGGGGTAGAAGCTTACAGTTACCAGGCCACAAAGCATAAATTTCTTCCCTCACCAAAGTCCACGTGTTGGAGCAAGACAGCTGCCAACGTCTCCAGGGTTCAGGCTTCTGGGTTCCTCTGTTCCCGGGGCTGCGTTTCTCTCCGGGCTTAGCTTCTGTTTCCTCTGCAAGTTCAGCTGTAGTCCATGAGGACCTCTATGCTTTGCATCTCTCCACAAGGCCAGCTGTAGACTATTGGGCAAATGGCTCACTTGTTTTCTCCTGGAGCGCTTCTCTCCAACATCAGAACTGCTTCTCTAAATCTCTGTAACTCAAATCTGCTGCCTGGCCTTTATACTTGAGACCACACCCACCGAGGGGTGGGGCTCAATGTCCCACTGACGTGGCAGTTCACGCCCTAATCATAACTTAATCATGCCCAGATGAACAGATTAGTTTACAAACATAATCCAACTTGTAATTTTGGAATTCATAATTAAATAAAACTCAAACCATTACACAGTACAATAGCACATGGGGCATAAGCAGGTTTGGAAGATCTGTGTCCAAGTTCTCAAAGGCTCTCTGGGTCACAGGTGATCTTGGTGAATGAATGTCAGAAACTCTGAGTCTCACAATCAGACAGATCTTGAATATGACTAAAAAAGAAAAAAAAATTAACTGGCAGAATAAAAGTCATGATAAAACTAGAAAATCTATTGTTACTTCTTTAAGCTCTATAGAATATTGTTGATGTCCTTTCTACTGATCATTAACAGTTTGTATGTTAGATTTTTAAGTATGTTCATAGAGTCATTCATGTTATTGATTCTCAAGTTAATTTTTACACCAGGAATGTTTCTCAACCAAAAAGTTTTCTACAGATTCTATAGAAAAAAGCTAAACATCAAACTGGGGCAACACTACTATAATTCCAGTTCATGTTGTTTTCTCTATTTCTTGATCCCTTGTGATAATAATGTACCATCTTACATTTAGAAAAACATAATTTACCAAATGTCTGATCAGCATATAGCTCTGTTTTCAAGGATTAACTGAGATATCTTTCTTGCATACTTTCAGAGGATCCCAAAGTATTGTGCAATGGCCATCTTCATAATAATCTCCAGAAGTCTTTGCTAAATATTAATTTCCTTGAAAGTCTATCCAAACTAACTCTGGGAAAATAACACAGGAATCTGTAAAGCTCCCTGAGTAGAAGTTTGAGGATTGCAAAGAAAACCCAAATAAACAATAACTTAAATGCAGATGTAAAATGAGAAAGTAGATAGGAAATAAAATATAAAGGGTCAGCAATTTGCATAATAATGACAGTACAACAAAAGTACATGTACATGATGAAAGATTTATTTATATATGTGTATATATATAAAAAGAGAGAAACTAGAGTGCCATATTAGAATAGTACATTTAAAAATATTATATTTCTTAAAAGTTGAATTTATTTCAGGATATTTCATTTAAATAAATATGGCTTGCATAAGTTAGGCAATGGGAGAATGTTTACAAATTCCTTCCATTTACAACAACTTTTGTCCAGTTTGCCCAAATTGCCACCAAAATTGATTAATATTTTATTTTTCAATTTATTTTAATATACATATTATTAATTATACCAAACTATAATGTATTTGCTTAGCAGAAGCTCATGTGGACAAAGTTTTGGCATTTTAGCCTGTTCCAATCGCCGGGATTGCAGGTCTGATGCTGAGGCTTGCCTTTGCCAGTTTCAAAGCTACAGCAACAGAGTGATGTCATCAACATGATAATGTAAGATAACTTGTGAAAAAAAAATCTCCCATCAGAATCAACTAATACAAGGACTAATCTCACTTGCTTGGAACTCTGGAGGATGATAGAGACTCCACAAATGCTGAATTGAAGAAAAAGAAAAACAATCTCCAAAACCTAGCAAGAGATTCCCATCTCCAACATGCCAGTTTGGACCTCTTCCCCACACTACATCCCACAAAGCTTACATGTTGCACAGAGGCAGCATGTGTCAGGTCCATTCTGCTGCAGATGTAGACCACTGAGCCACACACAAAAGTGAATTAGAACCACATGCACATCCAGGCACAGGAACCCAGGGAAAAGGTAAGAGGCTAATAAGTAAGGGGAGTGCCACATACAAAAGGGCTCCTAGGGTGGGGGAGAAAGACCATGGAAGAACAATTGGCAAGAGGTATACACACTCAATCTACTCTTTGTTTGCTGGACCACCTGAATGCAAAATGGACCTTTCTGGATTGACCACATCTGCCTCCCTGTGTGGGATACCTTAAAAGGGAAGAAACTGGAAGAAGAAAAGCCTTACAGAAAAAAGGGAAAACTGAAATGCTGTAAGACAGAACAAATCCAGAAAATGAAAAGTGTAATAAAAAGGGGGAAATGAGTGAGGCAGAGAAATTAAACAAATCATAGGTGCTAGGGAGAAAATTCTGAAAACAGAACAGGTCTAGATTTCCAGAGAAGAGCAGAGGAAAGGAAGCTTTCTCCTAGAGGTGAAACAATTGCACAAAAAGTGCAAACTTAAAAATTGTATTACATATCCAGGGCAAGAATCATTTGAAAAAGAGTTGAGAAAATCTGAACAGCTATAAAATAAGTTGGAAAAACATCAAAGTGGAGAAATAGATGCCTCTACAATTATACTTGGGGACTTTTAATATACCATTAGACAGAACATCTCGACAGAGAATCAATAAAGAAACAAAGACCTTGAATAATACATTAGAGGATCTGGACTTAATACACATATATAGAACATTACACCCAAATACAGCAGGATATACATTCTTCTCTAGTGTACATGGATCATTCTCCAGGGTAGACCACATGCTAGGCCACACAGCAAATCTCAATGAATTCAGAAAGATTGAAATTATACAAAGTAATTTCTCTGACCACAAGAAATGAAGCTGGACATCAGTAAGGGCCAGAGAACCAGATTAAGCAAAAAGATATGGAAGTTAAACAACACACTCTTAGACAACCAGTGGGTCAAGGAGAAAGTCAGTAACTATCTTGAAATGAATGAAAATGAAAACACAACAGATCAAAACCTATGAGATGCAGAAAAAACTGCACTGAGAGGGAAATTCATAGCCATAAATGCCTATATCAAAAAAGAATAAAGAGCTAAAATCAGACATAACTACACAGCTGCAGGGACTAGAAAAAGAAGAACACACTAACCCCAAAACAAGTAGATAAAAGGAAATAACAAACATTAGAGCAGAACTAAATGGAATTAATAATGAGAAAGCACTAGGAAAAATAAACAAAACCAAATGCTAGTTCTTTGAGAGAATTAATAAAATTTACAAACCCTTAGCTATATTAACTAAGAAAAAAGAGAGAAGATGAAAATACATAAAATAAGAAATGAGGAAAGGCTATCACCATTGACCCCACTGAAATAAAGAGTATAATATGATGATACTTTGAAAAATTTCATGCCAATAAGATGGATAATTTAGAGGAAATGGACAAATTCCTAGAAATACACAAGCAGCCTACATTGATGAAAGAAGAAATTAATGAACTCAACAGACCAATCACAAGTAACAAGACTGAATTAGTCATTAATGCTTCCCAACTAAGAAGATCCCAGGACCAGATGGCTTCATAGATAAATTCTACAAAACATTCTGGAAAGAACTAACGCCAATCCTGCTTAAACTCTTCCAAAAATTAGAAGTGGAGGGACATTGCCTAACTCATTCTGTGATGCCCACATAACCCTAATACCAAAGGCAAACAAAAACACCACAAGAAAGAAAAAGTACAGATCAATCTTTCTAATGAACCTAGATGCTAAATTCTTCAACAAAATACTTGCTAATCGTATTCAACAATACATCAAATGAATTATAGACCATGACCAAGTGGGCTTCTTCCCCAGTATGCAAGGATAGTTCAACATAAGAAAATCAATCAATGTAATGCACCACATAAAAAGATCAAAGGAAAAAATTACATGATAATCTCTAAAGATACAGAAAAAGCACTCAACAAAATACAGTATGCTTTCCTGATTAAAACACTTTAAAAGATAGGAATAGAAGGAAACTTCCTCAGCATGATAAAGGCTAAATATGAAAACCCCACAGTTAACATCATATTCAATAGTTAAATCCAAAAAAATTCCCTCTAAGATCTGGAACAAGACAAGGATGACCATTGTCATTGATCTTATTAAATATTGTCTTAAAAGTTCTTGCTTGAGCACTTAGGCAAGAAAAAGATATAAAAGGCATCCAGATTGGAGAAGAAGAAGTAAAATTTTCACTTTTTGCAGAAGACATGATCCTATATCTTGAAAGTTCTAAGAAATCTATCACAAAGCTTCTAGAGCTAATGCATGAGTTCAGTAAATTGGGAGGTTATAAGATTAACATGAAAAATCAGTAAAATTTCTGTACACCACTAATCTTCTTAGTTGGGAAGCATTAATGACTGAGTAGGAAATCAAGAAAAAAAATCCCATTTACAATAGCAACTAAAACAATCAAACACCGAGGAATAAATTTAACTAAAGATGTAAATGACTTATACTCAAAAAAACTACACAACACTGTTAAAGGAAACCAAAAAAGACTTAAATAAATGAAGGAATATTTCCTTTTCATGGGTAGGAATACTAAACATCATTAGGATGTCTATCCTACCCAAACTGATTTACAGATTTAATGCAATCCCAATAAAAATAACCACAGTATTTTTTTTTACTGAATTGAAAAAGCTAACTATGAATTTTATTTGAAAAGGCAAAAGGCACTGAATAGCCAAAGACATATTGGAAAAGAAAAATGAAATCAGTGGAATCACATTACCTGAGTTTAAAACATACTACAAAGTGACTGTGGTCAAAACTGCATGCTATTGGCACAATGAAATACATACTGACCAATGGAACCAAATTGTGAGTTCTGATACAGATCCTAGCATATACAATCTACTGAAATTTGACAAGGCCAACAAGCCCATTCAACTGGGAGAGAATGGCCTTTTCAACAAATGGTGCTTGGAAAACTGGATATCCATATCCAAAAGAATGAGAGAGGAACACTATCCCACACCTTGTACAAAAATTAACTCAAGATGGATCAAATATCTAAATATAAGAGCCAAGACAATAAAGATCTTGGAAGATAAAGTAGGAAAGCATCTACAGGATCTTTTATTAGGAAATGGTTTCATGAACTTGACCCTCAAAACACAAGCAACAATAGAAAAAATTGATAAATGGGTCATCCTCAAAATTAAACTTTGAACCTCAAAGGAGTTTGTCAAGAAAGTGAAAAGTTAGCCTACTCAATGGGAGAAAATATTTGGTAAACACATATCTGATAGTGGCCTAATATCCAGCATATATAAAGAAATCCTATACCTAAAAATTAAAAGACAAAAGACCCATTTAAACAATGGGCAAGTGATTTGAATAGACACTTCTACAAAGATGAAATACAAATGGCTAAAAAGCAAATTAAAAGATGCTCAACATCACTAGCTATTAGGGAAATGCAAATCAAAACTACAATGTAAAATTAGAGAGATGGTTATTAAAAAACAGAGGACTACAAGTGTTGGAGAGGATGTGAAGTAATGGGAACCCTTATCCACTGCTGATAGGAATGTAGAATAGTACAGTCATTGTGGAGAACAGTTTAGCGGTTCCTCAGGAAACTCACTACAGAACTGTTGTATAATCTAGCAATCACACTCCTGGGTATATAGCCAGAAGAATTGAAAGCACATAGATAAACAGATATATGCACACCAATGTTCCTAGTGGCATAATTTCACTATTGCCAAAAGTTGGAAACAACCCAAATGTCCATCAACAGATGAATGGATAAACAAATTGTGGTATATACATATATACATACAATGGAATATTACTCAGCTGTAAGAAGGAATGCAGTATTAAAACATGGGATATCATGGATGAATCTTGAAGACCTTATACTGAGTGAAGCAAACCAGGCACTGAAGGATGAATATTACATGACCTCACTTATATTAATTAAACAAATTGAGCAAACTCACAGAGCTAGCTTCTGTAAGCTAGGTTTACAGGAGACAGAAAGGGAGAAGAAGGTTGTGAGCCAATGCCAATATAGGCAAAATCTATGATAAAGTGTAAGTGTGTAGTTGTGCAGTGGATGGGCATGACAGTGGTGTAGTGATATTATTGGATTGGATGGTTCAGGTTTGTGAGAGGCTAGGGTGGGGAGGGTGGATTGTACTGTCCATGCAACTGGGGGGAGGGTTGGAGGAGGGACCAGGTGAACACTGGAGTTTTGCAGATATATGGTTGAAACTACAATGTTGGGAATGTTCTTTTGTCAATATGGCAGGTGTTCTAGTCAGGAACCCTGACTAGAACAGCTGGTACCGGGAGTGGTTCTTGAGGAACAGAGTCTTAAACATGGGATATCTGAGGTGGTTCTCTACTCTAACAGGACTCAAGGGTACTGATGACTCCCTTTCCAATAATGAAGAGGTTGCTAAGAGTCCATGGCGTGAGCTGGCAATAGAGATACGCAATATAGCCTCACTGGATTCCCTTACTTCCTCGCTTATAAGAAGCAAGGATCTGGGTGACAGTGTTTTTAA
>PVKH010002360.1:0-27401 GCA_004027955.1 Chaetophractus vellerosus
AATCTTTTCTCAGTTCAGCTCTGATCCCCACTTGATTACTTCTTTCAACAATAGAAAAGCCTTGCCACAAGACTTAGAATTTTCTTTAGCAAACATTTGTTGTGACTTGAGCACACCCTTGGGAACCCTGCTCCGCAACAGCTTATAAAATAGCCCTTTCAGTCATAGCAGTGATTTTACCGAGAGGACTTTGGATTGATATGAATTCTCTCTGTTGTTTCTTGCCTTCCTTGTTATGCTTTAGTTCCAATGATGGTTTAGTACCTTTTACAAACCGACGCCTGAGGATGCTTGGCTGATGCACCCACATTGACCCTTCCCGGTGGCCTGCCCCACCGCCATCCACCCCTGCTCCCCACCACCACGCTTGCATCTCACAGAACCCCTGACTTTCCAGCCTCAGGCCGTCTCGGCGTGCGAGAGTGAGGCCATGCCCCACTGCTGTCCCTGTCCTGTGGACCCTGGAACCTCTCCACCATCCCCTTGATTTTTTGCCACAGCTGAATCCAGAGACGACTGAGTTACACTCTCCCCTCAGTCCCCCCAGAACTGTAGGGCTTTCTCCTCTTGGCTTTCTTGCAGCAAACTGAGCTACATCCCCTTCTGCCTTAGTGGCCATCCAAAACGTAAGCCCTTCTGGTCACCTACCTTCCTCATGCATGCATTGCCATACTGCTTTATTCTCTACATGATATTACTGAGACACAGTTTAATACCTTGTTGAGAAACCCATGAGGAGCAATATAAAATTATTTCCTGTTTCTTTGACTTTCCTCAGTCTTTGTGTGCACTGAAATCAGCCAAAGTTGTTTGAGATTAAATGCCCCTTCCTCATACCCACCCCTGATTATGCAAACCCATGTGAATAAATCCTACAGAACAGCCATGAGATTATGAAACCCAGGATCAGTGGGAATGGCCGCTGGATGAATCAATTTGTAATGTCCAGTGGGATGAATTAAGATTGTATGCTGACCCTCCTTTTTTACTAATTCCTCCTTAAAGATCTGATATCACGGGGGCCGGCTAGATAGCTCAGTGGATAAGAGCGCCGGTATACCACATGGAAGGCCTCAGGTTCGGTTCCCGGGGACCTCTCTGAGTGGGCAGACGGCCTTGAGAAAGGCAAGCCGCCGTGGGCAGGGCAAAGCCACCACGGGCAGGGTGGAGCCCCCACGGGCATGGCAAAGTCATCCGTCAAACACAGAGCTGCTGCCTGTGAAGCACGGAAGCCGGGCAGCCCGAAAAACACGGAGCACTGCTGCCCGCAAAACATGGAGCGGAGCCGCCCATGAAAATGGAATGGAGCCATCCACAAATGGGGCGAGCCGCCTCCGCGGAGGGCCGACTCGGCGCATCACCACAAAGACGGGGGAGACAAGAAGCAGACATAGAAAAACACAGAAGAATTGACACACAGCAAGAGCGAGCAGAAGGGGGTGGGGGATATGTAACAAAAAAAGAAAGAAAGAAAGAAAGAAAGAAAGAAAGAAAGAAAGAAAGAAAGAAAGAAAGAAAGAAAGAAAGAAAGAAAGAAAGAAAGAAAGAAAGAAAGAAAGAAAGAAAGAAAGAAAGAAAGAAAGAAAGAAAGAAAGAAAGAAAGAAAGAAAGAAAGAAAGAAAGAAAGAAAGAAAGAAAGAAAGAAAACATACTTAAAAAAAAAAAAAAGATCTGATATCACTTGGACAGAGTTGTGTGTATCTTTCCTGCTTCCACCCCTTCAGCTTCCAGATATTGAAAATAAAAAAATAAGTAGTCTCTTATGTGCACATAATAGTTATATTATCATATTCTTTGTATGATCTTAGCAAATAGTCGACCCTGGTATCAAAGGATTACCTTGAGGGGGAAAAACAGCTAAATCAAACCAACATTTTTGTTAGATTTGTCTCCCCTTAACTTTTAAATGGTGTGACAGAATGTGAGAATGAAAACCTTCCTGCTTCAGTTTCAGCCAAGGTGTCAATACATTATATATCATAAATCAAAGTCATTGTGACACAAATCCCCACAAGCATAATTTACAAAGGAAATGTGTCAGAATCATTGCATAACTCCTGAAACTGTCAACCAGACCAAAGATATCAAAAAGGTCAGAGTGTGGGAAGAGGGGAAGTTGGTGAAGAGATTTCTTTACAGACAGCTGTAATCCTGCTATGACTTTCCATCCCCACCTCAAAAGAGAGAACTGTAGGGTATTTACCTACCTACTTTAGGCCTTGTGATTGGGCCCACATGGAGAATTTTAAATATGTTTTCTTTAGCTGAGAGATGCAGCATACAGGTGCCTGACTCTTGCCCAAGAAATCTAAAATTGAATCTTCCAGGAAAAAGGAGTAGTTGCATGGAGTTTAGCCTGTAGGCTCAGAGTTTGTTAGGGGCAATGGTGGGCAAAGATGGCCACAAATTTTTAAACAATCCTTGCATGGAGAGGTGGAGCTGTATCCTTCACCTTGAATCTAGGAGAGCTCTGTAAACTGCTTTGACAGCAAAATATGGTGGAAATTATGTAGTGCCAGTTTCTGCATCATTTCCTCTCTTTAGGAGCATTTTCTCAGGGACCCTTGAACTACCATATAAGAAATCTGACTACCATGTTACTGCCATGCTGGAGGGGCCACGAGTATGTTATGCATGCAAGACAAGAGCCAACCTTCCAGCCAATCCCAACCAAAGCATCGGGCATGTAAGCCTGAACACTCCAGGCCAGCCTCTCCTCCAGCTGAATACCACTACGTGGTTTCTGTCCACACCAGTTGAGTCCTGCCTTAATTCCTGGTCCCAGAACATCATGAGATATAACCAGATAGTTGCTCTTTTGAGCCACTAAATTTTGACATCACTTGTTATTCAGCCGTGGATATCTGAGGAGTTTCAGCAAGATGTTAGGGAAAGGACTAGGGTTAGGTTATATATGTTATCTTTCTACATTTTATATTTCTTTGAAAGCTGTCTTATATGTAGCAGTAGAGGTAAAGCATATTTACTCTACAACCAGACAGCCTGGGTTCAAATCCCAGCTTTGCCAGTTTCTCTGTGGTTTTATGGTTTAGTCTTCTTGTATTTTATAAATAATAATATAAATATAAATAATATATTATAAATAATAGTAATATATAAACAATAGTATCTCTAAGGTCCTTGTGAGGATTAAATCAATGTTAAAGTAAGGCATGTAGAAAAATGGCTAGTAGTTATGAGTATTAACTATTATTAATAATTATGATTATATCTTCTAAATTCAAGACAAATGGCAAACACTGTTGTTCCTATATGCAGTGAAATAAACTAAAAAGAAACTACTGCCAAACTGGTGACCTGGGCAAAAACTTTTAGACTTGGCAGTGGTGTAATTTTGAGGACCTTCACTCAGTCTTAGAAAGAGCACTGAGTAACCTCAGCACCCCCTGATTCCTGCACTGATATTCTCTTCTAGGAGTTACTGTTACCCATTATTACACAGAAACACTGTTATGCTCCAACTGCTAAAGCATTTTTCTAGGACTCCCCAAAGTGGTCCAGGCACTCATAAACTCATCCAATCTTTTGCCAGTTAAAGCTAAAAATGCCAGCATTCTTGTTTATGACATCACTTAAATTTTTGCTTGTATAATGTTTAATTGGGATGTATGTTAACATTGTCTCTAGACAAAACGAGGTTGCAAACTCTTTGGATGAGAAAACATATATTATCCTCACCTTATAACCACAATAACCACAACCTAGCAGAGCAATACAGTACTTATTTAATAACAATGTTTTAGGAATAAATTAACTATATGATCTAGAGGCTTTATTTAGTATTTGTCTCCAAGTCTTGCATGTCACCTTTTTCCCTTTTTTGCATGAACTGGGACAAATAAGGAGAAAAAGAGGCCATCTTCTGAAGTCTGTTGGCCCTAATAAATGTGACTCCAACAATACAAACAGTGCCTTCAACACTGACCCTTCAGTTTGAGTTGAAAGATGAAAAGAAAGATTTACTTAAGGAAGCTATGAATGAGACTCAAGATTACAGAGACAGTGCCCTCTGCAGCATTTAATTCTGGCTCTTTAGATGAATTTATTACATATAAGATAAATGTTTAATTTTTAAAACTTCACCTCTGCCCCAGGAGCAACTCTTTTCAAACTACTTAAGGAGAAAGGAAGTCTCTGGCTGATTGTCCTGTTGTTTCTCTACTCCCCTGACCACCCACCCCATTTACAACCACCTGAACTTAACTATTAGTATACACAACTCCACTCTAGTCAAGGGGAACTGTTGTCTGTGAAATATATGAAAATGACCTTTCATTTGGAGAGATTAGTCATCTATTATTATTTAAAAATAAAATTAATCCAAGCAAAAGGAAAACCATTTAAAACTGTAATATCTAGAAAGGTTAGACTTCCAGTAAATGACACTTTGTGTATAGAAACACATAGTTATTATATTTGGTTAATGTGTGAATTTGAATCAGAATATTTAATCCCTGAGGTACAAACACAGAAAGTTCTTGTATCCGTATTGAGTCCAGTGAATTGTCTGCTTGAAAGTGTTTCATGATGACAAAATCTGCCTTAATGACCTACAAATGCCTCTAACATTGGCTTTCTCCTGCTCCACTGAATTTGGAGGGCAGCTCATCTATACTAAACAAATTAAGGTATATGAGTACCCCTGACTCCCAAGTTGAGTCTACCCACCTCCGTTCCATGGCATGGTTAGCTGCAGTGCCTTGAGCTCTGTGGAAAGACATCTGAAGAAATTAAGCTTTTTTCCAGTTTTCTTAGTTATCTCAATTTAGACAAAGCCAAAAGTGACTATGAGAACTCACCCTGAGCCGTGTGTGAATTAAAAGGAAAGAACCTCCTTAAAGTGAGATGGAGGAGGCAGCGAGGCATATGCTGCTACATGGACTGCCTTTCCTCCAGCAGCTCCTCGTGCTGGTGAGCAAATGCCTTGAAAGAATCATCTAGCACTGTACTTGGCATTAAGAAATTCATGCCAAGATTAAAACTGTGAGCTTCGGAGAAGGGGAAATGCCTTGTAAATTACTGAGAGCATTCCAGACTCTGGAAAAGAATACATATTCCAAAGTATCAGTGAAATGAACTGTTTAGGCTCATCTTCTCAGGGTGCTTGCATAAAGTGCAGTATCTATGCCAAGACCAAGGATCCTGGAGAATAGTAAACTCTCTGAGGTAAAACTGCTCCGGCATGCCTTTTGGTCCCCTGCCAGCATTCTTCCACTGGAGTTAGTGCACTCCCCCTATTCTGCACGCTTTTCTCCATTTGAAATTTCCACAATGACCAGATGGAATAATGACTCCACACACTTTGTATAGGATCTAATTCAGAAACCGTTTTTAATAATAGCTCCCTTTCATTTGGTATCTGTCCATATATGCTTTAAAATGAAGTCTTATTTTCTTCACTAAAATGCAGCTCTGAGTGGTTAAATAATTTACCTAGGATCACAACTGTAAAGGGTAGAAGTGAGATTTGAACACAGATTGCTCTGTATCTATGCCTGTGTTCATTGCAGTGCACTGCGCAACAGTCTATTTTTCAGAAATGAACATTAGGGTCTAGTGGCTTTATTTAGTATTTAGAATGTATAATTTGGTTATTTGAATAACTAGTATATTTAGTAAACAGTTTTGAAGTAAAGGCAAACTGACTTCTTGGGAATCTCTTGAGGTCAACATTGAAGGTCAACTTTATTTGGAGAGTGAGTCTACTTGTGGCAAGAGGGAGGTCAGAGCAGAACACAGCCTTTAACAACCCTAGAAGTTTCCTTTGTCTTAGTAAACCGCCAAAAGGGTAAGGCCTGAGGAATCCCTAAAGCAGTTGTTTTTAAAGAGTGGTAAAGACCTTGTATTTGTATGGTGCTTATTATAATACAGATTTCTGACCTTACTGAAGATCTACTGAATTAGATTCTCTTGGAGTGGATATTTGAAAAGCTACTAACTGAACAAGTTCCTCCAGTGATTCTTGTGTGTACCAAAGATTGAGAACCACTGACTCTGCACCACTGACTCTGCAAGGGTACTTAGCAACTTAGGGGGAGTTGCTCTAGGATCTCTGTGGTCTTAAGGCTTGCTTTGAGTCCACATCTGAGAAAAGTCCTTACAAATTACTAACCCCAGTCTCAGCACTTGTATACAAATAGATTTCTTATCCCTGAATTTTATTTATTTATTTATTTTCTGAGTTACTGTAGTGGGGATTGAACCCGGGAACTTGTATGTGGGAAGCCGACACTCAGTCACTGAATTGCACCAGTTCCCCTGGGTTGGTTTTTCCATTTGTTTGTTTGGTTGTTTGTTTTTTTTAGGAGGCACCAGGAACCAAACCCCAGACAGGTGCTTAACAGCTTGAGCCACATCCGCTCCCCTTGAAATTTAATGAACGCTTTGGTATATTCATTGAGGTTTACTGGGTGTTGATGCTCAGTCCTTTAATGGTGAAGTTGTATGTCTCTGACCAAGCATTATTGGCATATGCTCTTGATTTCTGTACTTAGTGTGGCAAGGTATTTGAATGGAGTCAGCTGCATTTTCTTATACAATCTCCTGGGTGACAAGTATTTATTTGTAGGAAGGAAGGAGGAACCTGTGTTTATACATCAATGGTTGCCAGTGCTATGGGATTTAAAGTTGAAAAAGTGGCCTCAACAAATTACTTCCATAGGGTCTACAATTCTATATCTAGAAATGCATTTTTTTTAGATTAAGTATAGTTCCCCTTTTTATAAGTTCTCTATATGTGAACAATACCCACTTAAGGGGTCATGCACCCTAACATGGTAGGATAAATGAGTTTTTACCAGATTATTTTATTTTTTAAGGGGAGGGATCTTTGCAGCATAAGAACGTTAAACATCTGGCATTCAGTATCTCTTCCTAAACAGCTTACTATCCAGAAGGTGCTTGCATATGTGAACCTAGAACAAGTCCCTTAAATTCAATTTTTGTTTCTGGAATAAATATATATACATATGAGTATGTATGACTTGTTTGTTTGAAAAACTAGTACCTTCAGTAAAGGCAAACTGACTTCATGTGACTCTTAAAAGTTTCAGCTGTGATGCTCATCTCCTGGTGTTCACACCCTTGTTTAATTCCCTCACCTTGAGTGTTGGAGTGACCTGCTTCTAGCTAATAGATTATTGCAAAGGTGATGGGGTGTCACTTCTGTGATTATATTATGTTGTATGATTCCACCTTGCTAGCAGACTCACTGTAAAATCTTTCTCCGGTGCCTGCTTTAAAGAAGCAAGTTGCCATGATTCCTACAGCAGCAAGGAAATAATTTCTGCCAACAACCTGAATGACTTTGGAAGGAGATTCTTTCTACCTTCATTTGAGCCTCCAAATGAGAATATAGTCTGGACAATGCTTTGGTTGCACCCTTTTGAGATATTCAGCAAAGGATCCAGCTAAGTCATAACTGCACTCCTGACCCAGAGAAACTGTGAGAGAAAAATGTGTGTTGTACTCTCAAGGAAATGATGAAGGACAATGCTCATCCCAAGGAACAGACAGAGTCTGCAACTGCAAGCAAGATAGTCTCATCCATCAGCCCCATGGGATCTAAACCCCCTCTCAGTTAGAGGCAGGGTAGGCATCACCATCCCAGAATCTTTGGGATTGGGGTATGATCGATGGACTAGGGTACATTTACAGTTATTCTATTACAGATTTATTGTTACTCTAGCAATGGAAGAACTTTTATCATTAATGTGGAGGCAATGGCCACCAGAGGTTCTAAGGGGAGAGAGAGGGAAAAACAGGTGTAATATGGGGACATTTTCAGGACATTGGAATTGTCCTGAATGGCATTGCAATGATGGATACAGGCCATTATATATTTTGTCATAAGTTACAAAATTTTGCGGGACAGAGTGTAAACTATAATGTAAACTATAACCCATGCTTAGTGGCAGTGCTCCACTATGTGTTCATAAATTGTAACAAATGCACCACATTAATGAAGGATGTTGTTAATGTGGGAAAGTGTGGGAGGGATAGGGAGTGGAGCATATGGAAATCCCCTATATTTTCAATGTAACATTTATGTAATCTAAAGTATTTTTTAAAAAATTTGTTTAAAGTATTAAAAAGAGAAACACTAAAAAAACAAACAAAAAAAGTGTGTTATTTTAAGCAACCAAAAATAAAAACTAAAACAGTGATCAAAAGAGACCTTGCTAAACTGTAGTCATTTAAAGTGAGGAATGAGAAGACATGAAAGGAGAAAACCATTCTAAGAGCAAAGAGAACTAGGGGTGGGGGCAGGGAAACTACACTCCAAACAAAAGTAAATAGAATGTGAAAAGATCCCAAAGTAAGTGAAATATCAGTAAGCTGGAGAAACTGAATAAAGGCTAAGTGAGTAAAGGAATGAATAGCAAAAATACATCTGGTATTTTCCATCATTAGTGGAAAATTAATGGTAATATCTTGGAAGACTCATCACTGACCTCATACATGAGTTGGACATAAGAGCAAGTCTCTGGGATGCTCATTAGGGCTATTCACAAAATCCTTGTTCGTTATTCCTTCCAGGAACATGGAGGCTGTACTTTTCACCCTCTCTGAAGGTAGGTGTGGCCATGTGATTGGCTTTGGCCAATGAAGTATAACAGATGTGGCATGTGGCATTTCCAGATACCTTTAAGAGGTAGCATATGATTCATTATGCTCTCTTTTGGCCTGCCATGGAGGCCAGTGGTGTTCCAGACAACAGCCCTTCTGTCCAGCTGGATTCTGTAGTGAGAAGGCATGGACAAGAGATCCCAGTTACTCACGATGAACATGTAGTATAAATAAGAATTAAGCCTTTGTTTTTTAAATTACTGAGATTTGGGAGTTATTTATTAGGTAGCATAATCTAGTCTGTGAGACTTGATACAGTCTCCTTGCCTAAAATATGTTTAAAAACACACACATACACACATATACAGGGATCAATGTAAGGGGACATCTTATTGGGCCATTCTAAAAGGGGTGCCATTAATATGGACTGCTTAAGCTGGGTGCCTGAATTTTTCTTTACAAGTCTCATTTATGTTTAACTGTCCTAAACTATTAGAAGTTTGATAGCTAATATTTTCAGTATTAAAAACAGTATCTGAAGAGAACTTTTTAACATAGAACTTTATGGTATTAACAGTAGTATTAGGTGAAAAGGCCATGGCTACCTCTTTGGAATGAAATGTCTTGGCTACCTCTTTGGGATGAGAGCTACAACAACTCTCTCTATGGTTAAGCATTGAAAATAAAGATCACAAATAATAAGCAATGGAGTTCCCCTGTTAAATTCTAGTCTGTCTTCATGGAGGAACAATAAAGCTCTTACACATGTATGACTGAGAAAAAGTATGTGTGGTGCACACTCATTTGGATGTTTATAGCATCTGTTGGTGCTTTGGATATCTCATCCATTTCACCCCATACTCTCTTCTTTCTGATATGAAAGGTTTGTTTTGGAAAAGGTTACTGTAGCTGGAGAGTGGAGAATTATTGCAGGGGTGGTAGGGATGGGGTGGGGTGGGTGGTGCAGAGTGTAGAAAGGCAGACCTAATGAGGGACTATAGCATTTGTCCAGAGATGATGGTAGAATTGATTAAAAAGCAGAACTGGAGATGGTGAGACATGGACACAGTTATGAAATAGTGAATAAAATTGACAGGACTTGTTAAAGGATTAGAAATGGAGAGTGAGTGAGAGGAGTTTCAAGTGTGACTAATGAAATACCTGCTTGGAGTTCATCAAAACATAGACATGACATGATAACATTATGTTTTGCAAAGATGAATTTAGTATGGAATATGAGGATAGTAACTTGGAACAAAGAAACCATTTTGGATGTTATTTTAGCAGTCCTGGAGGGAGATGCTGGGGTCTTGAAGTAAGCAAAAATGAAAAAAGGGGAAAATATAAGAGGTAAAACTTGCTGATCAATTATGTATAGAAGGTGAAGAAGAAAAAGAAGTCAAGGATGATTCCTAGGTTTCCTTCTTAAGCCTGATAGAAAGTGTTAATGGAGATGGGGAACCAAAGCCGAGGAGAAGGTCTGAAGAGAGAGATAGTTAATGTCAAACATGATGAAATGAAGAATCTTATCCAGATGACTGGTATGGCTGAAAAAAAAAAAAAATAAAGTTAGCGATTAGGAGAGTGTTAGAAGTTAGTGTTAAGACACATGGAAGCCATTAGCACATGAGCGTTAACTGAAGCTAAGGAAGTAGATATCTTCATGAAAGAAATGTTCTACATTATTAGTTCAACTAACATTAAATGGGCACATCTTACATGCTAAACCCTGAGCTACTTGCTAGTTGATGGCAAGCAAAACCAGGAAGTGTGCCTGTTTTTCTAGAACTTAACACTTCCATGAGGGAGAGAGACACATTACTGAAATAGTCACATTAAAGAAATCATAATTACAAATGGATGTAGGAATTATGAAGGATTGAGATGTAAAAATATGACATTTTGAGTGGATGATTAGGAAAGTTTGCACTGAGGAAAGGACTCTTGAGCTAAGATCTAAAGAATAAATAAGCACTTCTCAGGCAAAGGGAAGGCAGGGAGAAGAACACTCCAGACAGAATCATAAATGCAAAAACCCTCTGTTGGCCATTTAGCTGGACCATAGAAAACAAAGGGGAAGAGTTGAGGTAAGAGAAATAAGCAGAGACTAGATTATGTAGGCCTTTGTGGATCTTTAGGAAAATGTAGCATTTCATCCAAAGACTGAGAAGAAGCTCTCCAAAAGGTTTTAATAGAACCAATTTTTTTTCATTTTTACAAGCTCCCTCTCTCCACAGTGGAGAGAAAAGGAATGGAAGGGAGCAAGAGTAGTTGGGAATAAACCAGGTAGTAGGTAATTCTCTGGCAACAGATGATGGTGCCTTGAACTAGGATGATGTCAGAAGGAATGGAGAAAGTAGGAGAAGAAAAAATCCAAATACAGGATGTCTTCAAAGGAGAGAAGTCTCAGTGAAGGATTCCTGGAAGGCAAACATTATTTCTTGCCCTATCATGATAAAGAGACATATTTTACCAAAGAAATATAGTCTTGCCTATAGGCCACTTGTCTTTCTTGGAAAGAGGCACAGTTTCACAGTCTATCTAGAAACTGCCCCAAGGTTCAACCATTTCTCTGTGTAACATTGTCCTCAATATCAGAAGAGCCTCAGGGAACTGTTTTACCATATTTTGCAGGAAAAGGAAAACAAAACAAAACAAAACAAAGAACAGAGACCAACTGCCAACTGTGCTGGTTTGAGTCTTTTGTGGGCCCCAGAAAATTATGTTTTTAAGCTAACCAATTCCTGTACATGTAAACCTATTTTATGTGGGATCTTTTGATTAGATCACTTTTGATTAGATTGCTTCAGTTAAAGGCCTTTGATTAGATTGCAAGACCCAGGGTTGGTCCTAATCTGCTTACTAGAGTCCTTTATAAATGGAGGACTAAAAGCAGAGACACACAGAAATAAAAGCCTCAGAGATAGAAAGAGAGGTGCTGGAGGCTGGAGGCTGGAATCAGCAGAGCACAGAAGCAGGAATAGAGACCCTTGAGAGGCTAGGCCCATGGAATAGCTCAAAGCTGAAGAGACAAGGCCCAGAGGAGAGGGAAGAGATGATCTGGCAAGAATTTTTCCCTGCTGTGTGGGCTGAACTCAGAAGAGAAAGTGAGCGTGGAGGATAAGGCAGAGACTGGCTGCCATTTTACCTTGCCACATGGCAGAAGTCCAGGATTGCCAGCAGCATTAAGTTCTTAATGATTTTGTTGTTTATTAATTTTAACTTGGCAGAGTTTCCAATTGGTGATTTCTGGTCTTGAATTTTCTGATTTACCTTCTATCAGGTTATGTGATAGTTATGGAAACTACCATTTTCTGGGAATTAAAAATGCCATCTTCCCCTTTTCTGCCTTTTTTCTGACTTTCCTGGAATTTCCAGAGGACATTTTAAAAATTTCTCATGTTCAGGAGGTGAGTGTTTAAGTATCATTTCATATTTATATGTTAAAAGGCATGAAACATGGAGAATATCCCATTTAATAAATAAACCACCCTTGACCTATGACCGCGATGGCCCATACTTATGATAAATAGGAGTTTGGGCATAATAAACTTCTGCAACAAATAGTTAATATCCTCAAAGTCTCAATGCTTAACGAAAAGAAATAACCAGCAGTACATTTTTTATGGGATTGTCCATCCAACCCTTATCCCGTTTTGGAAACTTCTCCCTCTCTTCTTCATCCATATGGCTTCAGCAGGAGTGGCCAAGTTAATGCTTAATTCTGAAATAACTGGTTCTTGGGTGTTGGTCTGGGTCTTAGCATCTTACTTTGGCAAGACCAATAAGTCCCTATACTGAGATTTTGCAATTAGGGACTCCGAATTTGATCATAACATGTAATCCAGGTGTCAATTTCCTTCTCAGTTTATCATTACATGCTTCAAGTGTTTGTATAAAAGGAAGAGAATTTTCTCTTTCTGTATTTTCCATACAGCAGTTACATCGCACTCTCCACAGTGGTCCATCCTGATATTTCCAGTTCCTGCATAAGAAATTTTCACTTCACTGCTGGCCACCTCCTGTATGCCTGCACAGAGTTCTTTTAACAGCATACTGGTCTCTCTGTACTTGTACTAACAAAAGGGTTACTATGTTTCTGGCTGCATTTCCTGTTCTGTCCTTTCTTTATTCCCACACAGCATCACTACATGAGGTTGAACAGCTGTATCAGTATTTATAGAAGGGTTGGGATAACTAAAGGAAATTACAACATAAAAATGAAAGAAATAAGCTAAATAATTAATAAAATATCTACCACAGTATTTGTAAGTTCATGTGGAGAGGATGTCCAGCAGACCATGAGCCATACAAAAGTGATTTCCAAAAGTAAGAATAACCTGATTGTGATACAGATGACTTCTGTTTCATCAAATACGTATTCTATTAAGTTAAATGTGTTTAAACATATCTTATTTAATTGAATATTGTAAGTACAAAGGTGCCTCTGACTCATACACAAAGGGTGGTAGAAAACAGCAAAAGAAAATGACAAGTGAGGGGCCGGCCATATAGCCCAGTGGATAAGGGCGCCGGTATACCACATGGGAGGCCCCAGGTTCGGTCCTGGGGACCTCTTCTAGGGTGCAGACCACCTGAGAAGGGCAAGCTGCCATGGGTGGGCAGAGCCACCGTGGGCAGGGCAAAAAGCTGCCATGGACAGGGCAAAGCTGCCACGGGCAGGGCAGGTTGCCTGCGAAAGGGAGCGCAGCCAGCCACCCGCGAACTGAAGCAGAGCCGGCCGACAATGGAAGCAGAAGCCTCCCACAAGCGGGGCAAAAGCCGCCTACGCGGTGACCAGTCTCGGCGCATCGCCGCAACGGGGGGGGAGACAAAGCAGACAGAGAGGAACACAAGAATGGACACACAGCAAGAGCAAGCAGAAAGGGGGGGGGGGAGGGCGGGGAATGTAATAAATAAAATAAAATAAATAAATCTTTAAAAAAAAATGACAAGTGATTTCTCAGACTTGCAGAAACCTACTCTGGGCAGGTCCCTCCATATGTATCTGTTGAAATATGGGTCTAGTGGCCTGTGAAACTTTGTGGGACCAAGGAATATATGGGGACCTCTCTGTGCCAATGTTGGTGGCACGTGCTACACTATCTTGATTCATCTCTATACAGATTTACTCGAAGCTAAGTAACTTGTCTCTGATGATATATTTTAAAAATATATTTTTATACCACACCCCCCCAGATGTCTCCCTCATCTGCGGCTCCTTGGCCCCAGGAGGCACCAGGAACCAAACCCAGGACCTCCCATGTGGGAATCAGGTGCCCAATTACTTGAGCCACATCCACTCCCCTGGTGATATATTTTTGAATGTCACCTGTTCCATACACAAACTAAAAGGAAAGCAATCAAGATTAAAATATATAAAGGAGTCTCTGATGACTATCCCTAGTCCATAACCTAATGCCCTCTTTTCAGATTTGTGCCTCTCTGTGATGCTCCACACACTGGGAAACCATGCCTCTATCCATAGGAAATTGTTTTGTTTTAGAAGGCTTCTCCCTGCATTATATTTTACCAGGATCTATGTTAATTCAGTCTCAAATAATAACCCAAGGGTTGTAAAATTCTCTGCAAAAGTCATCCTCAGAGAACTTGTCTCTTCCTACCAGTTTCCAGCAGGCAGTAGTAGAAACATACATCCATTCACATGCACACACACACACACACACTCACTCACATTTACCTCTCCAGAGTATAAATACCAATTCTTATAAAACAGTATAATCTCAACAAATAAGGAGGAAGACAAATTTTTCCTTACCAGCCACAGACTTTGCAAAGCCAGCAATCTGACAATGAAATATTTAATATTATTATTGTGTAGCTCGGTACTAATTCCTTCCTTTCATTGGTTATAATTCCTTTGATCTACTACTCCCAACTTTCAGTTTTACCCCATAGGGTCTCATAGGATTGAAAAATAAGCTAATTGTTAAACATACATCTCTTAATGGCTGCTCCTGTGGCTGCACAAAGTCCCAATAGAAACTCTGAAATTTGTTCTTATAAGTTCTAAACTAAATTTTTGGTCAAGAGTTATCCCACTCATATTGCCCTTTTTATTCTTCTTTTTCATTTTTGGTTAGGAGGAAGGATGGCACAATTTCTAGCAGTTGCAAAGTTACATTTAGGTGTCTGAGAACGACTGTGCTTTCTATCACATGGAGAATCCCAGTCTATAGACATAGGGAAAAGAATTAATGGGCAAAAGAAGAGTTCCAAGGAAATTGCACAGCCTGGGGCTGGGGGATCCCAAGGTCCAGCTGAATTCCTACTCTTCTTATGACTGGATTGTTCTCTTCCTTTTATTTCGCCAGATAACATAGTACCTCTCTAGTCAATTTCCTTACTTCCTAAGGCTAATTCAAATTGGACTTATGTCACTTGCAAGCAAAGTAAACAAATGCTTTCTTGTTTCAGACCACTCTTGTCCTGTTTCAGAAAAGGTAAAATTTACTCCAACCTTATTAATTTGCATAAGTGTGGTAGAGCATTAGCTCAAAATATTGATCTGGTTAACTTCTGTGCTTTCCCTCCACCTTTTCACTCACTGCTACCCAAGTGTTAGTTTTTCTCAGCCAGCTCACAACAAACAGAAGCAAAATAATATCTGAGAGGAAGATACTGAGATCTAGACTTGCAGAGCCAGTTTCCGCCTCTTATAGTCTAGAGAAGACTGGAGTTGGGGGACAGTGGTTCAGAAGACAAGAATAAATTCAAGAAAAAGGAAGGATAGCTGGGAGAGAAAAACATGATATCTCTAAGGAGGGAGGAAGAAGGAGCTTGGTCTCAAAGACCAAGAAGCAAAAGAGATGGGATCATGATGACCAGATAGACCCAAGAGTTGGCACCACACCCATGCAAGAATAACCCACAGTTCAGCAGTCCTGGAAACATCCTAGCCTCCAAACAGGAGGAAAAATTGGACATGTTGTATGGGGATGAGGGCATGAAGAGGATATCTTGGTATCTTACCCCTGAACAATGTGAATCAGAAGAGAACAAATGGGCGCTATTTCTATGAGTGGGGCAGCAGAAGACATACAGCCCCTGTTACATAGGAAAGCCAAGGACCAATCCAAAAAGTAGGAACCCAGGACTTCAATAGCTTCTCTGTGAAACTAAGACCCTACACGAGAGAAACCTTAAGGTTTAACTGTGAAAGGTTATAACTCCTCAGAAAGGGAAGAGAAAAAACAGTTGATTTCAAAACTGATAACTTCTAGTGATAGCTGGTTTCTGTTTTTTTATTTTTCTGCTTTCCCAATAGTCTTCCCCATTCAGTAACTGATTAATATCAGCTTTCCAGAAACTAGATAGTCATTTACTGCTCCCTTCGCTCATCCTGCCTTTCCTGGGATTTCCCGGGGAACACTTGTCCATTTGTCATATTGAGAATGGTTAACACAAACATAGGATTTTGTCAGAGCATTCTAAGCCTGCATTTACATTCACACCCCAAGGACGGGAAAACCACATGGAATCTCACATTTAATAAATACAAGCCTGCACTTATCTAAGACCCATGTAATATGCATATACAGTAAACAGGAGGTGTGATGGCAAAGGTCAACCTTGCTGACACCACTGAAAGACTTGTGCTTCAACGTCTTAATTCATTTGTCATAAGTTACTGGGAGCTTCAAGTTTTAAGTTGGACCATTCTTTCTGCTTTTCCAAAGAAGACATCAAAAATTCCTCTTTATCCTTACCATCTATTTTCATCTACCCTTTTCCCTCTTATCTTAGGTCGCTGGAACCCATTATCTCACATTTGTAGCCTAAAGACCAAGTTTCTTCTCTGTTCTTAGATATTTGGGGTGGTGGCAAGAGGAGTGACAGGAATGTTTGAGTTGACCTGTTTCTTTTATTTATTTATTTATTTTATTATATATCCCCCCCCTTTCTGCTTGCCCCTGCTGTGTTGACCTTTGCATTCTTCTGTGTCCGCTTGTCTCCCCCCACTGCGGCGACCCACCGAGTCAGCTCACCACACGGCGGCCTTGCCTGCTCGCGGGGGCTTGCCCTGCCCGTGGCGGCTTGCCCTGCCCGTGGCGGCTTTGCCCTGCCATGGCGGCTTGCCTTCTCAAGGCGGCCTGCCCGCTCAAGGAGGCCCCAGGAACCGAACCCGGGGCCTCCCACGTGGTAAACCGGCGCCCTACCAATTGAGCTACAGCCGGCCCAACCTGTTTCTTTAGATAAGAAAGTGGTAGGAAAGCTGGAGGCAAGCGGCATTATCCACCTGTTGTTAATAAAAGCATGTGGGAAAGCACGCTGACTTCTGAGCCAGGAGGTGTGGATCCTCTTCTTGAATCTGCTTCTGACCAGTTGTGTGTCCTGGGTGCAATCTCAGTAGACTTCATAGAATCATGCACATTTTGAGCTACCACCAATCTCTAATGATATTTATAGATGAAACCCAGAGATCCAAAGTCATTTGCCTGAAGTCCAATCACTAGACAAAGGGAGAATGCATATTTTCAGAAAGATAGACATTATGCATGAAGACTTGGAGGTGAAAAAGAGTATGACTCATATAGAAAACAAATTTACTGTCCTTTTGACAACAATCTAGTGTTTGAAGTTACATTGGATATGAAGGCCAATTCCCCAGAGAAGAGATTGCAGATGACTGTATTGCTGTATTTGGTGATTGACATAGGAACTTAATTCTCAAATATATTTAATTTTAGCTAGAAGATTAACATTCAAGTAAAATATCCTGAAGGCAGGAGAGATTCTAGGTTTTGAGTGCCCATGAGAAAACTAAACCAAATTACAGATTTAATAGTTGAAATCAAGTTGTAAACTATAAAATAGAAAAGAAGACCAAGAACAAAGTCCAAGATGATACTGTATTTTGACTATCAGAAGGATAAACTGTCAAGAAAACTAGAAATAATGATCATGGAGGTAATATAAAATCCAGGTCAGAAGCTCATAGCACCAAGGGAAAAGTTGGAATCTACATTTGCTGAGCAACTACAGTGTGTGTTCTGCAATTTCTCATATTTCTTCATGTAATATTCAAAGCAAAGTAGAGGTGCATATTTTTAAGCCCATTTTACAAATGAGGAGCTGACTTGCCTAAGTTCAGAACTACTATATGATAGAGCCATTGTTCAAACTCAGTTTGTCTGTGGTTTTCACTATAACTCTCTCCCACTTCTCTGCATCATAGTTTCAAGCCAGAAGAAAGAGCACAACTGGTAGAAACAAAGAAAACACTAGTTTAGATCCATTGATTCCTTGTTGATTTCCTAAGAATAAAAGTGGTACACAGCTCCTTTCTTTAAAATATGTTTATGTTTTCATCCAATCTTTCTTGTTTTTCTCCTTTCTCTACCATCTCCTTAAAACTCACCTGCACTTCTATATTATTCCTTCCTGTTTTTCGACATCTTCCTCCAAAAATTATCCCTCCTTCTTCACTCATTCAAGGCCTCACCTAACTACCCACTAACATGCTTATATTGAAACAAAAATCTTCACTTGATCCCGTTATCCACTCAAGGTATCATATTATACCTTCTTGATCTTATTTTCAGATAATGTGAGAGAATAGCCTGTACTCACTACCTCCATCTCTGTACCTCTTAGGCATTTTTTCACTCATTCAACAAACAGTTATTACATGCCACTTAGCAACAAGCACTGGAGATGCATCTGTCAATGTGGTCTAAGTTCTCAGAGTTATAGTCTGTGAAGAAGACAGATAAATAATTAAAATAAAGAATGATGGTTTCTAAAATAGGGAAGATCAAGGAGCCATGAGAAGACATAAGAGGAAGTGGCTCTTTGTAAGAAGTGATGGTGATGTTTTAGCCAATTACTGAAGGATGAATAGGATTGGGCAAATGAAGGCAGAGGGAGGATGAATTGTTTAGCCAGAGAGAACATTTATTAAACGCATGATCACGAGAGAGTATATAACACATCTGAAAGGCAAAAAATATGTGTGCAGTGGGTATGGCACAGATCCCAAGGCGTGGCACGGAGAGTGTGGTGAGAGCCGTGCCTGAAGAGTGTTCAGGATCAAAACTGGGAGCTTTTGTGCTTAGTAGCTTGGATCCCATCCTGAGTGTGGAGGCATTGGAAGAGTTTAAGCAAAGTGTTATAATCAAAATTAGTTTTTAGTAAAATTATTCTGAATATGATATTCTCAACAGTGACCTCAAGTGGTATTAGAGGAAAATTTCTCTCTAGGTTCATCCTGAATGCAGTTTTAACTTGGAATGCTTGAGTTATGCTGCTCCAGGATAATATCAGCTCTTACCCTGGCTGCCTGAGGGTCAGAATTGTGCACAGGCCCTCAGTCCCTGTTTTCTTTGGTCACTTCCCAGTAAGCTCTTGTACTACTGTATTCTCCCTACTTTCTTCTTGATGTGCTCATGCAATTCTCTTCCATGATATGAACTCCCACTATTACTCTCTTTGCAATCTTTCTTTGGGAACTCCCATTCCAAGACCAATAAGCCCAAATGTCTTTATACTCCTCACTTCATATTTTCTACAAGTCTTGTCATTTACTGGAATTGATTTTCCCCAAGAGAAAAGATGTTCCTGAACTTTTCTCAATTCTGAATTTTCCAATATTTCAAATATATCAGGATTCCAAAATGACATTTGGATCCTCCTTGCTCTCTACCACCACTTCTAGACAATTGCTTCTTTCCTAGCCTGCAACACCCCACCTTTCACTGCTTCTCTTCACTGTCACTTACCAAAATCATCCTCATTTTCCTTTATGCATTGAAGCCTTTGGCTTTATGCTCAATCACAAATTCTCTCACCACCTTAAAGGATTTCAAAATTCATGTAGCTGATCCAACCAAAACCTCTGCTCTTTAGGTTTACTCAACTCCTTATCCATAGGGACCCCTTCTCAGCTCTATTTAAGACACTTCCATGGACACATCCTGGACCTTGTTATCACCTGCAGCTTCTCTACTTGTAAAACTACAGCTTCATATCCCTCCAGCTCTTTTTGTCTTTTACTCCCAATGCAAGAAGTCTTGCCCATCATCAAGGTCTTCAGTCCATGAATCCCTCTAATTTTATCTGTATCTCACCATCCCTTTTCAATTGAGAGAGTTATGCTGACCAAACATAAGGAAAAGATATGTAAATCTAAAATGGGGGTTACTTCACTAGGGGATTAGAAGCAGTTTGATTGCAGTTCCTTCAACTTGGATCCCTATAATCTTTTCCCCAAATAGCACAAAGAGCTATCATCCATATTTGCATCCCTCCAGTGGTTTCTCATTGCACTTAGAGTAAACTCCAAACTGCTTTACCTGGCCTGCAGGGCCCTATATGATCTGGTCCTATTTATATCATCTTCTACTCTTGCGCTCATTCCCACTGCTCCAGGCCCTCTGACCTTCTTTCTATTCATCCATTATTCCAAACACATTCCTGCTTCAGGTCCATTATGTCTATTTTATCTAGCTAATAAGCATTCCACTTAAGATGGTTTGCCATTATAGCCAACTCCACCTGTTTCAAAGTAAGATTTTTTTCTTTCCTGAAAACTGGCTTCTTTCTGAATTTTCCTATTTATTGTAATGATGACATTCTCCTTTTTCAGTTTTTGAGACTTAAAAGTTCATAATCATCTTGTCTCTTCCCCTCTTTCCCTCTGCATCAATCAGAGTCTCAGTAGGAGGCAGAGTTTATGCCCAAATGGTTCAAATTTAGAGTCTTTAATGAAAAAGACTACTTTCAGTGGTATGGGAAACAAATAAATGTCGGTGATGGATCTGGAGACTAGCAATGGTGGGAAGCTATTACCGGTCCTGAGGGTGAAGGCCCGAAGAACAGAGAGAAGCTAGTGAGACCTGGAACTGGGCTAGAGGGGCCACCCGGCAGTGGCTGTAGTTTTATTCATGTCACTCCTCCACTCAGACACTTTTGCTGGCTTTCTTTGCCTGGGTATTCCCAGAATTTGCAATTTACCTCAATGTACTTTTCTAGTCTTATTTCCCACCGATAGCCTACATGAACAACAACACATACTAAGTAATCACTTACTATGTCCCAGGCAGTAGAATTCAACAATTTAAAAAATAAACATCTTCTCTCATGGAGTATTCATCTATTTGGAGGAAAGAGCCAATAACCAAACACATAAAAATAAGTAAATTATATAGTACATTTAAGTAATAAGTGCCACGGAAGAGGGATGGGGAGTATTGAGGAAGTCTATATTTATAAATAGAGTGATCGGGGCAGGCCTCATCAAGTAGGTGACATTTGAGCAAAGACTTGAAAGGCATATTGGAGTTAGTCATATGAATAAATGGGAAAAAAGCATTCCAGGCAGAGGAAACCACAAATGCAAAAGCCCTGAGGCTGATGACTGGCTGGTGAGTTCTAGAAATAGCAAGAAGGCAAATGTGTCTGGTGTGGGAATGATGAAAGGTGACAGAGACTAAACCATGTAGGCCATGATCAAGAACCCTCTATTCCAACTAAACTGGCTGCTACCTATACTTCCTACATAGCCATTCCTGCTTTCAGATTTCTTTTCAAGTTTCACTTGTTTGGAATGATTTTCCAGGTTCAGTCTACTTGTTTAAAGCCTACAAGGCCCTTATCATATCTTTCCACCTTTGTGATACCTTCCAAACTTCATGACTTCTAAATCCCATAATTCCTGCAGCCTGCAATGACTTTTCCCATTTATCACACAGTTGATACAGGGCATATTTATCTTTTTAAATATCTCTCCAGCTTGTTTCTTATGTTTTTGTAAAATCTCATCTTGAGGATAGTGATAATGATTATGTTAATTCATAATGATAATGATGTTTGTACTTAGAGGTTTGGTTGGCAAAGAATTGTTGAGCCGTTGAGATGTCAGCTATTTCCTGCCCCTCTTCCAGTGAAAGATGAAGCTATTCATTTAATTGGGGTTAATATCCAAAAAGTGTCTGGCATCTAATAGGCTCTCAACAAATAACAAGCCTATTTATTTTTATTTATTTTTATAAGTATTATCAATATTATGTCTAACTTGGAAGTGATGAATAGCAACTTTTTTATTGCCAAAATGCCTGCTAAATAATACTATCACTAATACATGTTGATTTCTTTCCCCTACTCACTAAATAGCAGAATCATTCAAGTCCCTCTCAATTATATAATCAGTACATCACTTATATTCTTTTTTAAAAAACAATTTATTGAAGTATATCATTCATACATGAACATACATAAACTATAAGTGTTCAGTAAACACCATGAACTTCCAAAACAAACAGGCATAACATCATGCAGGGCTCCAATACATCACCCCCCACAAACACCCTGCATTGTTGTGAAACATTTGCTAACAAATCGTGAAAGAGCATCGTCGAAGTATTACTACTAACTATACTCCATATCTCCCTCCCCTACACATTTTTTTAAGGATTTATTTATTTATTTATTTATTTACTTTTATCCATTTTTACACACACCCCCGCCCCATTTTTGCTGTTTCTGTGTCCAATTGCTGGGCGACTCTGCGTCTGTTTCCTGCCCTCTCTTCTCATCCTTCTCCCTTCACTGGGATTCGATCCTCGGAAACTCCGATGTGGAAGAGAGGCATCCTACCACTGCGCCACCTTAGTTCCTGGTTTTTCAGTGTGTCTTGTCTTCGCTTTCCCTTGTGTCAATCTCCTGTTAAGCCATCATCTTGCTGTGTGGCTCGCGGGGCCTGGCGGTCCACCTGCGCATGGGGCCTGGTGACTTACATGCCTTCTATATTTTTCTTTTTTTAATTTTTACTGGGAGGTCCCGGGGATCAAACCCACGCCCCTCCATATGGGAGACGGACACCCAACCACCCAAGCCACATCTGCTATATCTCTTAAAGTTGACCAAAAAATACCCAAAGTTACAGTCTTTTCCCATACAGGATGGTCATATAATAAATCAGGCTTAGTTTATCACCAGCATTCTAAAAACCAGACCTAGGGAGAAAAGCTAGGTCTGGGGACACATGCATGGTTTCTAATATAGCAAATGTTTAGCCTACCCTGATTATCACAAAATCAGGACAGTGAGAATATTCACGGCACTTATATTCTTAATTTACTTTTATCTCACTTGTTTTTACAGATTTGTCTCTCATCTTCTCAACTAAACAGTAAGCTTGGTTACAGAAACATATGTCTCTTGCATCAGAGCACCAAGCCCAGCAATTCTCATCAGAAGTAATGTGGAATGGCTGTACAGAGAAAAAAAACACTTTCCATCCAAGCTTTCTGTATATCCGCAACAATACCTCCAATTCTCTGTAGAGCAGAAGCCATTTCAAGGCACTCTCAAGGAAGATAATTCAGACACTTAATTAGCATCGTTGCTCTGATCAACTTTGGATGACATCAACTCCTCCTATATGAGCCAAAGCTGACTTTTTGCAATATATGCCCTTGCAAGAACAGGCAGATCATGGCCTGCAGCAGTGTTTTGTCCTGCCTTAAACTAGCTGATAAAAATAAGAACAGTTCTTCATTTCTATTCTTTATTCTAGATCTTCTGGAAGAGAGAAAACCAAGTGCCAAGATTTTTAGACCAAATTAATATATGTGTGTGTGTCTGAATTGTTTTCAACTCAGACCCTTAGCATTTTTGTTTGTTTGTTTAAAAAAATCCCATAGAGATTGTTGCTTTACAGTTGACAAAACTAAGGTGCAGAGAAGTAAGGTGTTCATATAAGATCACCCAGCTAGGGGAAGGCAGAGCAGGTGACACTGGGTTTGGACGATGATCTCTAGTCAGTGCTCTTCATGAGTCTCTTGGTGTCTCTGGGCAGATGGAGCAGTGGAATGGAAACCACACACTCGTTGGAATCAAAATGTTCATTTTGCTAAAAGGGGGATCATTAAATAGGCTTTTCCTAATACTACATGAAATTACAGAAGCTTTCAGTTTAATAATAATATTCAGATAGTTTTTAACTGATTCCCTTAAATATAGCTTAAGATTATTTATTAGAAAGAGTCATGTTGCAAGTTCATGATTTTTTAAATTAAAAAAGGCTGGGATACAGTGTATATTACTGTTATCAGTTATGATGTTTTGAACCTAAAATTAAAACAGATCTTAAAATCTCTTCTTCATTAGTACAGAATCCAATTCTTAAAGGAAACTGGTAGAGAAACCAACTTTCTCTTCAGACAGCTTTGCCTTTGATAGAGTTGCAAGTTAGTAAATCAGCTAAGGGCTAATTTGTATTGTTCCACAATTTTTTTCTGTTGGCCCCATTGTCTCCCTCTGTCTTTCTCCAAACACCTGTAAAGAGCAATAATTTATGGGGACTTAAAAGAAGCTGATGGACTATTTGTATTTACCCTTCCACAGATGATAACGTCACTCACCTTTTGTGAAAATGTTCCTCTTCTACCTTAACTCAGTAATTTTGGTGAAATGTTTTTATCAAACATCCCCACCAACCACTTGAGCTAACTTAGGTCCATCAGAGCTTTATGACTTTTAAAAACTGACACTAAAGAAAGTATATTTTCCTTTTCCATAATAAATCTGAATGTGGCTGATGGCTGTGGTTCGGGGCACAAAGAAGAAGCTATCCAAAAGTGACTCCAACTCAGAGAGAGAAACAGAAATGAGAAATAGAGAAAAACTTTGAGTCCCTAGACAACTGCTCTCCTTCCTTCTGTTCATATAAGCAAACCAGTAAATTGCCATTTTAAAATTTGTCCTAGCTCAAGTTGGTTGTATTAACTTGGAACCAAAAGAATTCAAACTATTGCCAAGATATCTTAAATCACAACTGCAACTTCCTTAAGGTTTGAACTGAGTTTATTGTATATTTATATCAGCATTGCCACCCAATACAGTACCAAGTGCATAGTAATTACTTTTTAAAAGTGCTTGTTGGGAGTGGAGGTGGCTCAGGCAATTGGGTGCCTTCCTCCCACATGGGAGGTCCCAGGTTTGGTTCCTGGTGCCTCCTAAAAAGATGACGACCATACAACGAACAAACACAGAGAGCAGACAGCGAGTGTAAACAATGTGGGGGGGGGGGCGGTGAGAATTAAATGAAAATAAATCTTAAAGAAAAAATGCTTGTTGGTTATCATTAAAGAGAATGACTAAAATCATTTCAGGCCACAAGGCCAAATTGGTATAAATTTGGAGGAAGAGGAAATATTTTTGATCAAGAGGAAGATACCACACTCTTTAATTCATTCTGAACAAGCAAATTTTAGGCACAGACCTGGCCCTGGTTGTATAATGCAAATCAGAATGCCACGCTTTACAAAATGCAGCTTATGGTCTCAAGCCATTATCCTGTAAATATAAAGCTCTTGAAAGATTATTAAATTGGTGTGATGGTTAGGCTAATGTGTCATCTTGGCCAGGTAATTGTGTCCAGGTGTTTGGTCCAGCAAGCACTGGGCTAATTGTAATACAAGAACATTTATGGACTTTGGTCACCAGTGAGTTTACTGCGTGGATGGCTGATTACATCTGCATCAATCAGGGAGATTGGATCAAGAATGGATAACGCTTTTATCCAATCAGTTGACTACCTTAAAAGGGGGAAGTGATTTCAACATTCAGAGAGAATTTCCCAGCTCATCTTTGGACAGCCAACTTCTCCCGGAAACTCGTCAAGAACCTTCATTGGACTTTCATTGGAGCCCCTGGTTTGCTGCCTACCTGCAGAACCTGGACTTGTGCATCCCCATGGTCATGTGAGAGACTCTTATAAAATCTCATATTATTGACAGATATTTCCTGTTGATTCTGTTTCCCTAGAGAACTGTGACTAATACAATTGGTATAAACTTTTTCTTTCTCTCTGGCCTGAACTGGTTGACAGCAGGATGTCTATATTAATTTGGGTGCAGGTATTTAGGTCTTATTTAAAGGCTTGGGATGTGGTAAATAAATATGACTGTTATATGGTTTTTCTAAGTAGGAACGCACAGTCTGATAAACTAATGACCAGGGAATAGTCTCACAAATTAAATCTTGAAGAGGTCATTGGCCACTGGCCAAAGCATGTTTACAGAGGCCATTTATGAGCAGGATTTAATTCCAGATCAACATTAACAGCATCTGATCTTTATCCTCATTGCAAAGGCTTGGATCCAGTGCTTGTTCTTGCCTCATCACCAAGGCATTCTGATTTTTCTGAAAGATAAATACTAGTAGCATAGCAAACACATGTGGTCTACAGAATGCAGAGAGCCGAAAACTACTAGAACAAATTTGCTTAGAGCTTCCAAAAGTACATTAATGGCCATAGTTTCAACTTCAGAACACATGAGGATGAACAGGGGAGACAGCAAAACAAGACTGTTAGTTACTAGAAAATATAAGTACATATATAAGTGTATTGAGGGGAAAGGAGAGGTAGGAAATTGTGTTGATATATGGGAGACTATGTTGCATAATAATAACCACTATCATTTTTGCATACTCATCTGGTAGCTACTCTATGGCTCAACAAGTTTGCAATATATGTAGTATTTTCCTCGTTTCACAGAGGAGTAAACTGAAAGTGTTTTTCCAGAGTCTGAAATTCAAACCAGTGGCTTGCCCCTCTTTGAGTGAATTTTTAATTGTTCTTTTTCCCTGCTTTTGGAGAAGATTGCTTCTACTCCCATGCCCCCCCACCCCCACTCCACTCCCCCAGCTCTTGGTGCCACTGATCCATTTAAGATCTCTCTAATTCAGAGGCTAGGTACTTTCTACTCATCACACTGTTTTGGAATCCCAAATGTTCCGTAAATGAGCATAGGTCTCTCCTACAGAGACTTCTCATCAAAATGGAAATGGGCTAGGTTAAAGGGAAAGAATTTTAGATATTGCTTTAATTTTGGCTGCTCAGCCCTTCTTCCCACCATGACCATCCATAAAAATTTACAAAACATGGACACATCCACCACATATCAAATGAGAGGATAGATTCTTGCCTAGAGTAGCATAGAGAGTAGCTCATTCAGTAGCAGTTATGATTCTCCCTGTAAGAGTACAGTAAATGATTTGGGATCTCAGATAAATGGTCCTTCAAGGTCAGAAGTCTGACTCTAACAGAACATGAAGGACTACACTGTAATTAGACTAATAGATGCCCTCCTTGACAAATGCCCCTCCTAACTGTCCATCAGTCCAGTGCCTAAGACAATGTAAGCAGAAGATACTTAATAAATAGGTGTGAATGAATGAAGAACTCAATATCTATCTAAACATTTTGGAGCCTGTATTTCAGACCCAGTCCCACCAGGAAACAGCCCACTCAAAGACTTTAACTGACACGTAAGCACCCAGGGACTTTGCAGTGTGGAACAGCTACTACTTTCAGGCCAGAGGGGCACCAGAGGATGACATTACCAGAGCCCTGTAAGAGTTGGAGCAGGAGAGGACACCATGCCTAGAAGTGCTATAGAGGAGTATAGAGGAATACAGCCAGGACTGCAGTAAGGCAGGAAAGAGCAGAGAAAATACATACAAGACCAAACTCTTACTTGTGTCTCCCATTGCTGGAACCTAAGCAGAAGCCATAAAGTGAGGGAGCCCAAGAGATGCAGTCCATAGGGCTTTCAGGGCCCAATGCAGGCAGGGAAGGCCAGAGGCTGGGTCTCACAGGGAAGAGAGGGAACACGTAGAATGACCACTCAGTAGTTCAAGTTTTCAGGGGAAGGTAAGACCTTATTTTATTACCAAATGCATAAAGAGTAGAACAAAAGATATTTTCATGAAATAGTAAATTGTAGACTGTATTTTCTCAGGTAGGGGATTCCTAATTTTTTTTTTCCTCCTATCCACTCTAA
>PVKH010002361.1:0-27398 GCA_004027955.1 Chaetophractus vellerosus
GTGGCAGCTTTTTTTGCCCTGCCCACGGCGGCTCTGGCCCGCCCATGACGGCTTGCCATTCTCAAGGCGGTCTGCCCGCTAGGAGAGGTCCCCAGGAACCGAACCCGGGGCCTCCCATGTGGTATGCTGGTGCCCTATCCACTGGGCTATCTAGCCGGCCCCCTATTTAAAGTTTAAAAGAAGAAACTCAATTAACTGAGAAATAGTTGAATTCAAGTCGTCTTATAGATTTTGTTTACTCTGTGATAATTTTAAGAGAAGTGAAATAAATGGTGTGAATTAAGTTATGAGATTTAAAAATATGTAAACTGGCTTTAGGAACATTGTATTTAAAAGGTGACACTTTCAATGAATAAAAGATCAAAGCAAAGTTAAAGAGTAGATATCTCTGATAAGATAAAAGAAAAATAAATAAAAATAGCAGAGGAAAATCAAATCCACACAAAGAAATAAACAAACAAACTTGAGTAGAAATATTATAAAGGAAGTAGTAAAATATCTTTATACTATCTACTTTTTTAAATGGTTGCTAAGGAAAAGCAGCAGATTTTCCAGGGAAAAACATGCATTACTTACCACACACTGAACATTAGTATATGGAACAATAAGGCTGTGTACAGAATCTTGAAAATCTCACTATTATCCCCAATTTGGACAAAGGAGAAAAATGGAAACATATAAACAGTAGCCAAAGATTTTCCCCTGGTAACTATGAATGCAATAATATGTTTACAATATTATTTTTCTGTTCTTCCAGAAAAAATGTTTAAAGAACAAGACAATGTGCATAATGATTCAGAGTTACATTAGCTTCAATCGTGCATGGAATTTTTTTTTCAGATCTGAAGACTAATGGAAAATTACATAAGACAGAACTACTTAACTACTTGGGGGAAGTCATGGCCTGAGGAAATGGGACAATAGTTTTCTTCCTCCATTATGGCTTTAGAAACAATGTCCCAAAACCCGAATGTTACTCGACTTTTACTTATTGTGATTTTCATAGAGTATAAACTGCTTTTTAAGAGGTTTTCCAAGAAAAATGTCCTTGGAGGTGGCAGTATTTCAAATTCAAAGATACCAGGAATTCCTAGTTAGCTGGGACTATTGTCCAATTGAATGTGAACAGAAAATATACTTGAATAGACGGAGTGAAACCTGGTAGGCAGATTTAGACAAAATTCCAGAAAGAATAGCATGCATATCCAAGAAAAATGACTGTCTACATAGTTTTTTGAACATCAAGAATCTGTATCTATCAAGAATCCAGAAGAATTTACTTTTTGCATGTCTGTTGTCAGAAATGGAAAAGCAAGTCAGAATTGCAATGCGCTACTTTCAATGTGAAGCTCTAGAAAAGAAATGAGCAGATTTAATAAATGCTAGAAAGATGGCATCCTGGTTTTCTAGGGCTGTCATAACAAAGTGCCACATGCTGCATGGTTTAAAACAACAGAAATTTATTTCTGGAGCCAAGAACTCATGGTGTCAGCTGGACCATGCTTCCTCTGAGGGCTGTAAAGAAGTTGGGGGTGGCCTGCAGGCTATCCATATTCTTTGGCTTGTGGCATAATTGAATCTCTGCCTCCATCATATGGCTGTCTTCTCTTTCTGTCTATCTGTTTCGTTTCCAAATTTGCTTTCTTTATAAGGATACCAGTCATATTGGATTAAGGCCCATCCTAATCCAATTTAGCCTCATCTTACCTAATAAGATTTTCAAAGATCTATTTCCAAAAAGGACAACATTTATGAATCAATGAGTTATTGCTATAACAGATGGCCTAAAGACATTCTCCCACCTTAGATAAACAGAAGATCAAGGTGGAGACTTTTTTGTTAAATATGAGCAAAAGAACCAGAGAAAGAAAAAGAGAGGAGAGAGAGAGAGGGGGAGGAGAGAGAGAGAGAGAGAGAGAGATAAAGATTGGAAAATGGTAAATGAAAACAAATATATATATATGTATATAGTATTATTTATATATATAGAAAATACAGTAGAATATTTCCACAACTCTTTTTCACTATAGAAATTTAAAATGACAAAATAAATGAACAACTAAAGCAATAGATAAATGTTAAGAGAGCAGAATAGAGTTTTAAAGGTTATTTCAAGAACAAAGAAAGGAAAGGTAACCAAAGGATAATAACGGAGACTTCGTGAAGAAAACAGAAACAACAAACAAACAAACAAACAAATGTTACTGAAAATCAAATTAATGACATGGAAAAATTGTTTAAAATTACCTCAAAAATAATATATAGAAAATAATATATAGAAAAATTACAGAGATATTTGTAACTGTGAAAACTAACACCAATTGAATAAAAGACAAAAGTTTTTGTGTGTTTTTTTACTGCATTAGAGAACTTGGAAATTGAAGAGTATTTTAAAAACAGAAAAATTATTCCTAAATTCCTAAAACAAAAGAAGAAATGATATTCTTATTGAAAGAATCATTAATACCTGACAAAAATTATGCAATGCAAAAATAATAAAAGAGGAGTTATCAGTTCAGGCCATTACAGAGTAACTGATACTTGAGTTGATACTTGAGTAAATTATAGCCTTTCCTCCATAAACAAGTATACTGTGCAATCAATTATATGGGCCAACATTTTTTAGATATGGGATACTTCAATAAAAGACTGAGATCTCTGCAATAAGGGAAAGCTATGTGGTGAACTCCAAGAAAACCTAACACTCTACCACATGACAATTACAGAATTGCAGGACAGGGAAGGTGAAATCTGAGCAGATCACTGCTATCTTTTGAGAAAAGGAGAAATAAAGTGTGTGGGACTTCTAAAACAACTTGAATCTATAAGGCAGGACATTAGAGAAGAGGATGCTATACAAAGTAGGTTCAGTGAATCTATGTGGGAATTCCCTATGAGCCTCTAGTAAGTGCTAAATTGTACGTGCAAACAACAAGACCCCACGAAATTTCCTAGAAAGCAAGTGTTATGGAGCTGAGAGGAAAAACAGATACTAGAACTTAAGCAATATTGGGAGATTATTCAATTACAGCCAAAAAGTAGATAAATCTCATTAATACTCCTAAAAGTTCACATCTTACATTAGCGTAAGGCATACTATGGATCCTAAGAATCAAATTAAAGACAAAAAACCCCAAATAAACAAAAAATATCTTGAAAAGAGCTCATAAGTTAGAGGACTTTGATAAACATCTTAGACATGCCACAGATTTATTCTATCAAAGCATAAAACCAAGATCACACAATATCAAGGTATTCCACCAGTAACTGAGCAAACTATTGAGACAAAAAGCAACAATATTCAGAAGAAAAGGACAGAATACAGATTCTCTACAATCTGTTATCCCTAATGGTCTGCAAAAAATTAAAGAATACTAGATATGAAATGAAAGAAGAAAATGTGACAAGTGGTAAAGGAAATAAAGCAGAGAACAGAATCAACCCAAAAGTGTCACCAATGTTAGATTTAGCAGGCAATAATTTAAAAGTAGCTATTATAAATATAATTAAAGAAATCAAAGAAATATGATCTTCAGGAATAAAAATATATGGACTCTCAACTGAGAAAGCAAACCAATAATATCAATTTATAATTGAAATGTAATAACTTGAATAGCTTAACCATGGATTAAAGATGGTACAAAAAAGGTTTAGCAAATTTGAAGGCAGGTAAATAGAAATTGCTAAAATTAAAGGAAAGAAAGAGAAACACCTAAAAAAGCACATCTAGCTTTTCATCACAATCAATGGTGTCCAGAAATAAATGCTATGTCTTCTATAAAGAATTAAAAGTTAAAACTCAACAAAGAAGACTGTATTAGCAAATATAACATTCAAAAAATAAGGGTGGAATTCAGACATTTTAAGTCTAAGAAAAGGATAAATGAATCCATCAACAGGTGAATGACACTAGAATAAAAATTAAACTTCAGTCCTCTGGTTGAAGAAGAAATGAAACTAGAATAAAACTTGATCTACATGAAAAAAATGACTCAGAAACAGAAAAATCTGACTCACAGCCAGGAGAAATATACACCATTAGAACCAACTTGGAAATGATAGGAAGGAAGTACTTATTTGATAAAGATTCTTAAAATGACCATTATGCATGTGATTAAAGATTGAAAAGAAACATAAAAAAGTGTGGAGCAAAATGGAAGATATCAATTTGGAAACTCTAGAGCTGAAAATAGAATAAATATAATCCAAAAAAATGTGGGCCTAATGTCAAATTAGACATTATATCAGAAAAGATGAGTGAATTTTACAAACTGAGGCACAGAGGTAACCCTAACTTAAAAAAAAATAAAATAAAAGAGCCTCTGTAACCCATAAGTCTATATCAAGTAGTAAATACAATTGCAGTACCAGAAAGGGAAAATTTTCCAAATTTCATAAAAATCTAAAAACCTACAAAACCAAGAAGCTCAATTAAGTCCAAGAATATAATCACAGGAAAACTACATTAAGGTATACTATAATAAAACTAGTGAAGAAAACCGATTACAAAAATATATATAAATATATATTAAACACAGAACATTGAGAGGGGAGAACATAATATAAGGGAGAAAAAAGATAAGAATAATGGCAGACTTCTTGTAAGAAATAATGCAATCTGAAAGAGAACAAAAAATAGATATAAAAGAAAAAGCACAATCAACACATATAAATAAACATAGAATGATGGAAGTTGTAGGGGCTATAGTGGTGAGACTCATTTAAGTACTTTTTATTGTCTTGTAGATCATTAATTCAGTTGGAATTTACTGAAGCTATAATATAAAAAATATTCTATCGTGATGTTTCCATAATTATATTTAAATATTAAAGGAAGCTTAATAATGAAAATTTTGAAAAATATATATTTTAAGTTCTTTAAAGTGATTAATTTCATTTTCATTATTAACAACTTAAATTAAATCACTTTTTGTTTCGCAGCATAGATATGGAATTATTGTTTTCTTTCAAAACCATTTTCTCTTTCTATGTGCCCGTCTGTCCATCTCTCTGTCTATATGTATGTATCCACCAATCCAAATATATTTGCATCTATTTTTCTATCAGTTCTTCCATCCATTCTTCCATTCATTCTTCCAACTGTATATCAATTCATATGTTATGATGTTTATATGATGATAAAATGCTTATATTTGCATAATTATAATCTGGAGATTAAGTTTTTCATAATACTTTTCTATATGACTTTATTACTTTTACTTAAGCACATGATAGTTTTAGTAAATTCATGATATTATTAAAATCATTACTATTAAATGATAAAAAGAAAAATACTAATTTTTCAAAACATGTTTTACTGTCATTTCTGAATGCTGTACAGAGAATGAATATATGCTTAGTATATTGAACAGCAGTGTGTCAATGTTCTTGTTATGCATATAGCAATTACTTTCTAAATGTGAAATGTGTTTTTACAAAATGTTGCTTAGAGGAAAAATGCATTAAGCAAACACAGTAAGAAACTAGAAAGAAATGGCTGCAATAAAGTTGTGCTTCAGCATATTTCCAAAATCACTTCTCAAAATGCTTAGCATCCCATGCTACTCAACAACTTGACTTTAGAAGATAGTTTATTTTTCCCTGCACTGAAATTGTTTTTACCTGCTCTGGAACTACATACAAATGAATGAATTCAGCTGTCTGAAGAAAAAAGTGCCTTTATATTTTTAAAAGTTTTAATTCTATATTAAAGAGAAAAAAGGAGGGCACTATCAATAAAGATGCCTGTTTACTATTTCTTGATATCTAAACAGACTTGAATCAGAAAGGAAATTATCTAAGGGATTAATATTAATGTAAAAATCCTCAACAAAAACTAGCAAATCAAATACAAAAGCACATTAAAAGAATTATATTCCTTGATCAAGTGGGATTATTCCCAGGTATAAAAATGTGGTTCAACATAATCAGTTAGTGTAATGCACCACTTTAATAGGAAAAAAAAAAAACATATATGGTCATCTGAATTGATGCAGAAAAGGATGAGACAAAATCTAGAACTGCTTCTTGTTTAAAAAAAAAAAAACACTTAGGTGAGAATACAGGGAAACTCTCAACATGGTAAAAAGCATATGTGAAAAACTCACAGCTAACATTATACTCATGGTGAAAGCCTGAATGCTTTCTCTCTAAGAGTAGGATCAAGACAAGGATGCCCACTGTCACCTCTGTTATTCAGCATTGCTCTGGAATTGCTAGCCAAATCAATTAAGCAAGAAAAATAAATAAAAATCACACAGATGGTAAAGGGAGAAGTAAAAGTTTCCCTATATGTATATGGCATGATCCTATAAATAGAAATTAATGAAAAGATCCACAACAAAAATAGTATAGCTAAGAAAACAACTCAACAATGGGGTGGAGTACAAAATCAAGATGCAAAAATCAATACTGTTTCTATACACTAGTGTATTAATCAGTCAAAGGGGTACTGATGCAAAATACAAGAAATCTGTTGGCTTTTATAAAGGGTATTTATTTGGGGTAGAAGCTTACAGTTACCAGGCCAAAAAGCATAAGTTACTTCCTTCAGCAAAGTCTGTTGCCAGGTGTTGGAACAAAATGGCTGCTGACATCTGCCAAGAGTTCAGGGTTCCTGGGTTCCTCTCTTCCTGGGGCTTGTTTCTCTCCAGCATCCGCTGCTCTGCTCTCTCCACAAGGCAAGAGGTAGACTATCAGGCGACCAGCTGTGTGTTTTTCCCCGGGGCTCTATTCTCTCTGGGCTCAGCTGCTCTGCTCCTCTGTGTGCTTACCTCCCAGGCTGCATCTCAAAACCAACCTCCCTTCTCTGTGGTGAGGTTTCTCTGTGAGTCCCCACCCACCAAGGGAGCTCAACATCCTACTGATGTGGCCCAATCAAAGCCTTAATCGTTATTTAACCAACTAAAAGTGAAACCTCTGAATCCAATAGAATCTAATATTCCCAGAGAAAAAGACCAGTTCACAAACATAATCCAATATGTATTTTTAGAATTCATAAACAATATCAAACTGCTACAACTAATAATGAAAAATCTGAAAATGAAAAAGGAAAAAAATTATATCTCCAATCTTAAGGATACTAAAAAGATCAAGTATCGAGAAATGAATTGAACCAAAGATGTAAAGGACTCATATACAGAAAACAGCAAAACACTGCTAAAGAAAATCAAAGGAGGCCTAAATAAATGGAAAGACATTCTATATTCATCATTGGAAGACTAAATATTGTTAAGTTACTAATTCTACCCAGAGATTTACTAATTCAATGCAATCTCAATAAAAATTATAACAGCTTACTTTGCAGAATTGGAAAAGCTGATCATCAAATTTATGAGAAAGGCCAAGGGTTCCTGAATAGTTAAAACCATCCTGAGAAAGAATAAAGTTAGAGGACTTACCTGTCCCAATTTCAAAACTTATTACAAAGCTACAGTAATCAAAGTAGCAGGGTACTAGAAAAAGGACAGATATATAGACTCTCTAGATTGAAAGTCTAGAAATAGTCCCTAAAATATATGGCCAATTGATTTTTGACAAGGATGCTAAATGCACTCAATTGGGGAAGAATAGTCTCTTCAATAAATGATGCTGGGAAAACTGGATCTCCATTTGCAAAAGAATGAGGACACCTACTTCATACCATTTACAGAAATCAACTCAAAATGGATCAATAACCTAATAAGAGCCAATTCTATCAAACTACTAGAAAGAAACATAGGGAAGCATCTTCAGACCCTTGTGTTAGACAATGGTTTCTTAGACTGTATACACAATGCACAAGCAACAAAAGATTAAAAAAAACAAAGAAAGGTAAATGGAAATCCATAACAATTTTAAAAGTTTCATGCATCAAAGGACTTCATCATAAAAGTATAAAAGACAACCTACAGAATGGGAAACATATTTGGAAACTACATATCTGATAACAGATTAATATCCAAATAAAGTAATCCTACAGATCAACTGCAAAAAAAACAAACAATCCAATTTTAAAACAAGAGCAAAATTATTTCTCCACATTTCTCCAAAGAAGACACTCAAATGACCAAAAACCAAATGAGAAGATACTTAAAAGAAGTAACTATTAGGAAAAATGAAAATTAAAACCACATTGAGATACCTTTTCATTTCCACTAGAATGACTGCTATTTAAAAAATGAAAGTTAATTAGTGTTGGAAAGGATGTGGAGCAATAGAAGCACACATTCGTTGTTGGTTGTAATGACAATTGTGCAGCTACCATCGAAAACAGTTTGGCAGTTCCTCAGAAAGTTAAGTATAGAATTGCCATATGATGCCACAATGCCATTTCTAGGTATATGTCCAAAGACCTGAATGCAGGGACTCAGATATTTGCACACTATTTGCAATATTTACAATTGCCAAAAGATGGAAGCAAACCATCTGTCCATCAACAGATGAATGAATATACAAAATGTGATATAGACATACTATGGTACATTATTCAGCCATGGTAAGGAATGAAGTTTTGATTCATACAAAAACATGGATGAGCCTTGAAGACATCATGTTGAATGAAATAAGCTATGCAGAAAAGGACAAATATTGTATTATCTCACTTAAATGAAATAAATGGAATAATCAAACTCATAGAGTTTGCTACCAGGAGCAAGGGCAGGGGTAGAAAAATGGGAGGTAAAATTTAATTAGTACAGAATTTCTGTTTGGGGTCACGGAAAAGTTTTGGTAAACGATTGTGGTGACGGTAGCACAACATTGTGAATGTATTTAAGACTGCTGAATTTTATCTTTTGACGAGGCTAAAGGGGAGATTTTTAAAAAAAGAACATAAAACTATACAACACAGACAGTCAACTCTAATGTAAACTACAAACGTGGTTAATTAGAATAATATTCATTCCTCATTTGTAACAGTCACCACAGTAATGCAAAGTATTAATGGGGAGGTGTATATGGCAGCTCTAGTTTTCTACATGATTTTTGTTAACATAACTTCTCTAAATTTTTGAAAAAATAAGTATTCATAAAAAGCTACTTAAATAACGCCAACCACAGGAAAATGCCTAAAGTCTATTACTTATGAGTAACTAACTCTGCCATTTCTTGAAATTATGCTAATTGGACCAAACAGTATTCACTAGATAAAAGGATTATTTATATGAAAATTTAGGCTATAGCTCTACCTGGTACTTTGGGACACTTCTAATATTGTATTTATGGTGAAGGATTATAGCACACATCAAGCTCTTCAGCATAATTTGCAAATGGCTGTGTTCTTTATGTAAGGAACTTTGATGAAGTATACCTATATTATCTGTAAAATGATCTTTAGTTAAGAATTATTAAAGCCTTTCCCAAATGACTTGTAGTGCTCTTATTTTCATCCAACTGCAGCAATTTGCAACCCTGAACTAGTTATTTTTACCACATGTTTTGCCTGACACAACTATTTTAACAATGAGTTTAGATTTCATAGTTATTTCTGTGGCATTTAAGTAAATTGGGGTAAGAAAACTTCATTGACCATGTCTGGATGAAAATGTATATACAAAGAAATATATCCTGAATGGCTAGACAACATGACTTAGGAGATCTTTTACCTCTCAATATGCCATTCATGGTTAACAGCAATACTGAATTTTGTTAACTTATAAATGGAGCAAGCTGCTATTATTTTATATACAGGCAATGAAACCAAAGTGACCTGGCATGGGATCTGAATCCAACTTATTCTCTCTTTGTGGTTTTAGACATGACACCTAACTTCACCTCTTTATGAATGTTTCCTCATCTCTAAAGCAAAGGTAATTTTTTTAACCTTTTAAGTAGGCAATATGATGATTAGATACATTCATTCACTTTAAAGTGCCTTGTTCTCATACTCTGTCTTAAAAACAAATATTTTGAATGCTCTTGATTTGATTTGTATGTCACTTAGTTTTACCAAAATTGCTAATTTGTGCTCGAAATTACAAACTTAGGTCAACATTTTATTCCCTCTAAAGAGATGAGTCTTATTTGTTACCCAAATATAGAGTTTCTCTCTTAATCCCATGTGAAATTTCTCCTAAGATACCTGACTAAAACAGAGCCATGAGTAACACTTCTTTGGGGCTTACTGAAAATTATTTGAACTAGTAAAGATGACCCTACTATTATTTCAGTATCCACTGGAATAATATAGGGATATTTGAAAAAAATATACCCTTTGCATGTAAATAGATAGGGGGTGAAAAGGAATACTGTTTTATTCATGCAAAGATGTTATCTTTGTTCTGGTCCTTATGAAGCAGTGTAAAAGTGTTACTGCAATAATTGAGGAGATTTTGTTTTAATACATACCAGTTGTTAAAAGGGTACACATTCCCAATGTTTATTGACTTTCAACCTAATTAGCTATCTTAACAAGATGAGAGAGCTACATAAGATTGTGAAAATATATTTTGCAAACATCCTATTTCTAAATATTTTTTTCTAAAGCACTGCCTGTGCAAAATATTTTTTAGTACAATCTTACTAGCTAATATAGTCTTAATAAATGGTAAACATCCTGAATTATAAATATCTGTCAATTTGTTCACGTTATATTGAAGTTTTTTGTTGGAGTTAGTAGTGATCATACATAAATATACACTATATTTCAGTCAATTGTTCAAACCATATGTTTCATTTTAGAAGTCCTAATTTAACATGATTTGCAATGAAAATCAATCGAAGTAGAGAATCAAATTGCATATGTGAGCTTTAAATATTTAATTTTATTTTAAAAGTTTGTTAGACACTTTTTCAATGTCAGAGAAAGAACTTTTTGTGCATATGGATCCCCTATTTGTATGCCAACTTTGTCATTTTTTGCCTATACTACTACTGAAGAGGCCACACGTCTACTTCTGATTTCTTTTAAGTAGGGGAACAAAAGTAAATAAATTTGTTAGCCTTCTGAATGTGTTTTTTACATTTTTTAATATTTATCATTTACAATTCTCTCGTTCCTTATTTCATAGGAACACCTTCTTAGCAACTTTTTTTATCACATAAAATACATTATTCAAATAATGAAAATAATTTCCACTAATGTAGCAATTTAACTTCCTCTGGATTAGAAATCTTGTTAGTATTTCAAACACCTAATCTATAATTTCTAAAGTCACACTCAAAAAGAGCTGTGATTCCCATTTTTTGGATGAGGAAATATAAAGTTTAAACAAATATGCATAAGTGCATATTTAGCTATTAGCTGTTAGAGAAGAATTCTGATTGACTTGCAGATACCAAAATATGTTCTTTTTATTAAAAACATGCAGGCATTCTGCACTATAGCCTATTTGTAGGTTTTTTGTTTTTTTTTTAACAAAGATTTGTATTTAATACAATGCAATTAATAGAACAGAGGAGGACTTCAAAGGTCAAAAGACAAATTATGAAATTTTGCAATGAAGTAGTAAGACTGATTATTAATCACATACCAGAATTTACATAACTAAATGAATGTAGTCCTGAAATTAAGATGAGTTTAGGAAACTATTCATTCAAATAATGCTTCAATTGTTTAAAATACCTTTGCAGATTCTCTTTAAGGATCATCTTCTGGACCAGCTAATAAACCATGTGAGCAAAGTGTATCATTAAGTTGTTAATTATCGCACCTCAAAACTTCCAGGAATTAAATAGAAGAATAGATCTGGAAAAGAAATAAATGTTTTGTATTTCATGATATTTGTCTTTGAGGAAAAGGACACAAACAAAGAATGTCTGAATGCTGTTAATGAAGAAATATATACATCTACACACAAATTGTGCAAGACCTTCTATTTCAGTGCCTTTTCAGTGTACCTACCAAATATGAACAAGTAAAAATTATGCTGATCTAAGCTTTGACAATTAATATTGGCAAAACATGTTGCTGTTGATCATGCCTATAACACTAACAGATAATAATTTACTTTCTATCATTTAAAATAGTATTTTGATGGTTTGTATTCCTTTTTCTTATTGTTTTGCTTTTAAGGCATTATAGTCATAAAATAACATTCACAAATTTTAATTATACAGTTTGATGAGCTATGGTAGTGTATACAATTGCATGACCATTATCATGAGCAAATTATAAAAGATATTCCTCATTCTAAAAGGTTTCCATGTTCCCCTGTTTTAGTTTCCTAGGCTGAACAAGCAAATACCACAAAATGGATCATGTTAAAAAAATGGGAATATATTTGTTTATTGTCTGAAGCCAAAAAAAATTCCAAATCAAGGCATCACTAAGGTGATGCTTTCTCTTGGAAGGCGTTTTGGGGCTGGCTGCAGGCAATTCTTGGTCCTTGGCTTATCACATGGCAAGGTACATGGTGGCCTTTCCTAGTTTCTCTGTTCTCTTCTGGATTTCATTGATTTCAGCTCCTTACTTCCTGTGGCTCTCTCTCTGTCTGTCTGAATTCAGTCCACATATAAAGGACCCCAGTAATAGGATTAAACCCATTCTGACTGAGGTGGGCCACACCTTAACTGAATTAAGCTCATCCAAAAGTCTTACATTGGGTTCACACCTACAGGAATGGGTTAAAATTAAGAACATGTTTTTCTGTGGTACACACAGTTTAAACTACCACAGCCCCCATGAATTCATCCATTACCCATATCCCAGCTCCAGGCAATTCTTGTCACTTCTGCTACATCTATTATAGAATTTCCTGTAAATGAAACCATATATTACGTAGTCTTTTGCGTCTGACTTCTTACACTTGGCATAATGTTCTGAATATCATCAATGTTGTTGCATATATTAATATTTTGATGCATTTTGGTTAGTATTCTATGATATGAATATTCCACAACTTTTTATTCATTCACCAGTTGATGGACATTTGAGTTGCTTTGAATTTGGGGTTATTATGAATAATGCTGCTATAAACATTCCCACATGCACTTTGGGTAGCCATGTTTTTATTTCTCTTAAGTGAAAACAAAGAATGAAGATTATAAATTGGATGATAAATGTATGTTTAATTTTGTAAGCAACTGTTTCATGGTTCCCAAAGTTGAAAGATTTTTTATTCCCAACTACAGTGAATGAGTTCTAGTTTTTCTACATCCTCACCAAATCTTGGTACTGTCAGACATTTTAACTTTCGTCATTCTAATAGGTAGGCAATATTATATTGGTGCTTTTAATTTATACTTCACTGTTAGTGACATTTCATTACTTTTTATGCTCACATTTTCAGCACTTATATTTGTACCTACAATTACTTTGTAGTTTTGGCTATACACAAAAATTACTGTATGCTGTGAGGAAAAGATTAAGGATTTTTTTTCCACAGAGATAGTCAATTGCTTCAGCATCGCTTGTTATGTACTATTGATTTAGTTATGTGTTTTCCCTTAGCAACTATACCAAAAATTAGCTGAGTAAAGAAATTGGGTGTATTTAACACTCTTTTCAGTTCAATTTTTGATGGATCAATATTTCTACCCTTAAACAAAGACCATACTATTTTGATTACTGTAGCTTTATTGCAAGTCCTCCAACTTTCTTCTTATTTTTTCAGAATTGTTACAGCTATTATAGGTCCAATGCATTCTCAGGTAAATTTTAAATCAAACATTCAATTTCTTCAAGAAAGCCTGTGACGATTTTGATTGGAATTGTATTGAACCTATAATATTCTACGCCTTTATGTTAAATTGACTTTTTAACATCAGGAAATGTCGTTCTTTATCCCTAGTAATATAGTTTTGAAAGTTATTTCCTCTGTTACTACTTAAAACTCAACTCATGCTTTCCAGTTGTATGGCATATGTTTATTCTGTCTATTTACTTTCAACATATTTATGTCTTTACATTAAATGTGCGTTCTCATAGGCAGAAATAGTTGGGCCTTGTTTTTTTTTTATCCATTTGACAACGCTTCCTTTTAACTGAAGTATAAAATGCCATCAACATTTAATGTTATTATTTATATTTTTGGGTTTAGGTTTACCAATTCATTTTGTATTTTCTATGCATGTTCTGTTCTTTTTTCACTTCTGTTATACCTTTCAGTCCATTGTTGGATTATTTTAAAATTATTTAGTATCCCATTTTGATTTTCCCACTAGCTATTTAACTATTCTTTTATAAAATGTTTTATCATGATTTTTCTAGGTATTACACATTTTTTACTTTCCAGAATCTGCTTAAACATTAATAATATACTATTTGATGTAAAATATAGGAATTATTGCATTCTTAGAGGCCATTATTTGCCCTCAAACTGATGTTAGAGCCATGCATAATAGATCTAAACATAGTACAAACTCCAAAGGACAACATTATTAATATAATTATACTTTAAACTCTTATATAATTTATAGATAAATTAAAGCAAAAAGGCTAAAAATAGTATTTTTCACTTAGGTAAACATGTACTATTTTTGATGTTCTTCATTATTTTCTGAGGCTCTGAGTTTCTATCTGGTATCACATTTTAGTGTGAAGAATTATTTGTAACACTTCAAGTTCAGATCTGCTCTTTACTAATTCTCTGAGTTTTGTTTTATCTATGTCACTTTCATTCTTGATTGAAAATTTGTTGGATATAGAATTGTGGGTTGACAGTTTTGTGACAATTGTTTATGTTTCATTAGTTGGTTTTGTTTGTTTTTTATTTGTTGCTCCACTTTCTTCATGATTTCTGAAGAGGAGTCAGCCATTAATTGGGCACATAATGTTGAGAGCTGGGTTGTAATCTATGTAATGTATGTAATATCATTTTCTCTTGCTGCTTTCAAGCTTGGTATATAGTTTTGGCTCAACATTTTGTATATGTGTCTCAGTCTGAATTCATTTGTGTTTTTTCTGTTTGGTGTTCATAGTATCTTGAATCTAAAAATCTTTTTCTTTTTAAGGAGGTACTGGGGATTGAACCCAGGACCTCATACATGGGAAACTGGCGCTCAAACATGAGCTACATCCGTTCTCCTGAAAATATCTTTTAAGAGGTGTGGGAAAATTATAGCCATTTCTCTCTGATTTTCCCCCTAATCTTGTTCTCCTCTCCTTTTTAACTCCAATCAAAAATATACCTGACAGTTAGATATCAGCTGATGCTCTGTTCATTTTTTTTCAGTATTTTTTTCTCTCTATTCTTCACCTTGATTGATATATGTTGTTTTCACATTCCTCTGTTAGGTCCATTTCATTGTTAAGTCCATTGAATGAATATTTTTTTATCAGAAATTGTATCTTCCAGTTCTAGACTGTCTATTTAAATATTTTTATTGTTTCTATTCTTTATTGAAAATTCTCTTTTTTCTATTGAGAGTTCATGCATTAAACCATGTTTTTTTTTTTTATTTGATTGAGGAAAGTTATAATAGCCACATAAAACTCCTTGTTAGTGCTAATGGTTGGTTTTTCTCAGAGCCAGTCTTAATTGCTTTTCTATTTATCTTAGTAGTTTGTTAACATTCTTGGCTCTTCATATGTTGGCTAATTTCCAGGTCTGTCCTGGATGTGGTGATTTGCCATTCTTTCTTCTTTTAACTTATGGAGATTTTGCTTATTATTTTTTATGCAAGAAAATTGTTTATTTTAACATGTAATTTTCGTGGCTGGATTTGAACTTTGTACACTGTTTCTTACATTACATTTCCTCTGTTATTCAGTTCTTTTTGTCTTTATCTGGACCACTTTGAGTCTGTTTGAAATCTATGTTCAGACAGAAAAGAGTAGGGACAGTGTTTGGGGATCCTAACTATGGTTTTTTCTCTTGAAGTACTTCCTCCTTTCTCTTTTGTGGTCATGATTTTTGTTTGGTTTTATCTGCCAAGCCAGAGAGATTGTGTGCTTTTGGCATGCCCTTTCATTTGAAGCTGTAGGAGATGCTTGGACATGGACTCCCCTTGGCTGTGGCTAAAGCCACAAAAATGGAAACTTACTTGTATAACTTCATGTCTTCCCTTCTTCAAATAAGCATGCACTCCCATCAAAGTTTGTCTGCTTCTGTTCATTTTTCAGTACTTTCAGGTACTTGCTTTTTAAATTATATCCAGGTTTTATAGTTGCTTTCTGCTTTTGAAGGGGTTGCTTTGTAGGTCTTTGTCACATTGGAACAGAACCAATCTCTTTTTTTACCTTTTGCATTTTTGAATTCACTCAATATTATATTGGTTAGTCTTAAATAATTAAAATCTAGCTCACATCATAATATATACAAAATTAATCAATAATGCATTCATACTGTAGAAAAATATAAAATACCACAAAGAAAAAGAAGAAATAATAATCATTAGAAATCTAAAATGTGGAGATACCTACCTGTAATATCTTGGTGTATAATTTTCTGTAGTCTTTTTCCTGTGGTTATGTATCACAGGCTTTTTTTCTTAGTATTATTTTATTAATATGAATATCCTATATTACTTTTTGAATGTATTTTAATAATATCAAATTATGCTAAAGTATCAATGCTAATTTAAACTGATACAAGACAATATTTACCATAAATGCATATATGCATACATATGCGTTATAAGATATGCAAAATCACCAAATTTCCATACTTGACATTAACTGCTCAAACTGATCAGCATGAAATTTGTTGTGCTAAATAGCCCGAGAAGAGGGGACCATGAAATTGACTTGACATGTGAATATTATATTTTACAGTGGATCACAATATAATTAAATGGGAATTTTATTGTAACTACACATGGTGACTATGCATTCAGGAAATACTTATGCTAAACAATTGTGCAAGAATATTATTGTTTCCATAAGAAGATGTGCTTATTTGAAAACTGCTGAAGGTTCTGAGATTTATATATGTCCAATTTAGAGAAGACTTTTAGTGTTCAGTGTTCATCATGTGAATTTAAGAAAAAAGTATAAGAAAATCAGAAGATAAATTATATCTGAAACCTGCAAATAACATCTACTTTTAATTCACTATTAAGTAATAACTAAAGTCAATATTGCAAGTAAAATAAGAAGCCACTGACAGAATATTAATTTGTGCCATTTTAACAGTGACTAAATTACCTAGTTTCTTAGAAATTTTACCTGTATTTTTGCTTCTTCTCTAGTCAAATTTTAATCAATGTTTTAATTTATTTTCAAAACTGGGCTTGATATCTCATTGTAAAGCATTATATTATACACATGTATTTTTACAAAATAATTGGATGACATTTTTTAGTTACAGTCTGGATCATAATAAAAAGGGTTACATCTATTACAACAATTCCTCTGGTCATAATTAGAACCATGCAAATAATGTTGACAGCTGGGTTGAGTGCCTTTTTATTTGATTTTAATGGGTTTATCCCTAAAAATAAAGCAAAGATCAAAAGAAGTTAAAATTTTGTCAATGTCAAAAATTGATTTGCACATGGTTTTGATGCCAAACCATAAGTTCAGTCTCAACTTCTCTAAAACTTTAAAAAGTTCCATTTGTAATTGTGCCCAATAAAATTACATCTTCTTCAAAATGCATAAAAATTTTGGCTGATTTCTTCATATGAATCATATGTTAGTGTGACATATTTTCAAGACGGAATTTATAATAATTAGCCACAAAATCAATGTAAACAAAAAGCTGCATTTCATTTTTCTCCTCTCAAAATCAGTTCATTGCTAGATCCCTGTGAAGGAATAGCATAATGTAGTAGTTAGAGCATCTTCTCTGGAACAGAATTATGTGAGTTAGCAACTTGGCTCTGCCAGTTACTAGTAGTTTGCCATCAGATAAGTTGCTCTCGGCTCAGTTTCTTAATCTGTAAAATGTACATAATAGAAATATGCATACTACAAAAGGTTTTGTAGATATTTAGTGAAATAATATTTATAAAAACATAGACTATTGCCTGGTATAATTCCTATGAAGTACCACATTGTAAGGAAAATATAAAAATAGCTTTGACTGTCTTCATCTTGTTTGCTCTTTTAACCCTTACACATGGCCAAGGTATTTACAAAATCTCCAATGACCAAATTGCCATCTACATAAAATTAAGGGTCCGGCTGTAGCTCAATTGGTAGGGTGCCAGTTTACCACATGGGAGGCCCCGGGTTCGGTTCCTGGAGCCTCCTTGAGCTGGCAGACTGCCTTGAGAAGGCAAGCCGCCATGGCAGCGCAAAGCTGCCACGGGCAGGGCAAAAGCTGCAGCAGGCAAGGCAAAGCCGCCACAGGCAGGGCAAGCCACCATGGGCAGGGCAAGCCCCTGTGAGCAGGACAAGCCAGCAGCAAGTAGGGCAAGCCGCCCGCGAGCGGGCAAGGCAGCTGTGCGGTGAGCTTACTCAGTGGGTCGCCACAACAGGGGGGAGACTAGCAGACACAGAAGAAGGCAAAAATGAACACAGCAAGAACAAGCAGAAAGGGGGGATATATAATAAAAAATAATAAAATTAGATTAAAAATTATTTGCATAAACATCACCAGCTAAATGTTCAGTGATTCCATTCTATTTATATTTCCAAATTTCTCTATCTTTTGGTGAGTTTTTTTTTTTTTTTCACAAATAACATACCTAAATTTGACAGGCAAAACAGCTTAACTCAGTAGATTCTGGATAATGGAAGTCAGAAAATTGAAAATATTGTGCCAAAGAAATGTTGAAAAAAGGGATTACATTTCAACACTACCAGATAGAGTGCTGGGTATATTTCTTTGTGGGTATGGAAAGCTAGTCAATACTTCTGTGTTCATTCAGGAACTCTGACATTGTAGTGGCTGATTGCCCAGACAGCATCGTCTGGGAACAGGTGGACTTAAAGTTTCAAGGCTACATCTGGTTAGCAATAAATTGAATTCAACAACAATAACAACAACAACAAAAAGCAAATTCAACAAAAGAGCTTGTTTGATGGTGAAATGATATCGAGCCAAATGGAGTTTAGTTTAAGAGAATAGGCAAACCACTATAAACCTTTATGGATCAAACTACTAAATTCCAGATACTATGTTGTGCATAGTTTATTTCCATTGCCTTTTTGTTCAGGTAGTCAAATATCATTCAGTAGTTTTGAGAACCTGCAGAGACAAAAATTACAAAACTTGATATAAAACATCTTCTTGAAATATATCATACTGAGCAAAACCTGGGCAATAGATTTTTCTATTTGTTGATTTAAGATACTCACTATTAAATGTTATTCACAAAATGGAGATTGTATATGTAGTATCAACATTAAGTTGGACATGACAGATATCTTGTCCCTCTGTCACATCAAATAACTACTGATTTGATGGAAATTTTATTAAATATTTCTGCTGGTTTGATTTTTTAAAGCCATTTTAGGCCCTTTCAGATTAGTTGAACTTTTATGTTGAAAGTTTTACAGAGATGAATATAAACTCACAGTATGTCTTTAAAATATTATTATTATATTTGTCATTTGAGGATCTATGATATAAAAACAGTACTATGGAAATCGTATATTTGACAGCAGAGTTAATTTTTATGGAGTAGAATTGATGTTTGTAAAAACGCTGGTATTTTTTAATTTTTTGGTTTCTCAAAGTAAATAAATATTACTTTTAATTAACACCACTCTATCAATAAAAGACAAACATTGGTAATCTACACTCTAGAAATTAATTCACTAAAATTGTCCAATTGATATTTCACACAACTTCTGTATGTAATGCATTATTGTCAGCATTAAGAATTAACAGAAAGATTCTGATTTTGTTCTGTGAAGCTTACCAGATGTTTTACAGGGTGAATGTAGGCTGTCTATGTATTTTTGCAAATTCCAAATTCATTATTTAAATATGCATGATATATTCTTGAATAGAAGTTCTTTTCCTTTAATTACAAATTACTTTGTAATCAGCATATCATTGAAATGTCAAAACTATAGCTTTTTAGAAAGGTCCTATATTCATCATAAAGAATCAGTGACTGGCAATATAAGAGAGACTATTTAAATAAACAGAACTGACCATTGGGATAGATTTCAAGATAGAGTAAAAATGATTACAACTGGAAGCAGGTCCAAAATGCAGGCCTAGGGCTGTTAAGTAAAGATATATTTGGAAAATATTAGAAAATCAGGAATGAAAATTGCAAAAAGTCACTTGAGTCACTCACTCCACATCTGTTTAAGTATTCACTCAACAAAGGTTTGTGAAGAGCCTACTGCATGCCAGTATCTTTGTGAGGCACTGATAATATAGAGATGAAGAATACGTACATAAAAACACTATATAAGCATGGTTGCTTCTTCATGAAATGTAGTATCTAATACAGAAGGAATTTGGGGAATGGCAATAACATGATAGAAATGGGTGCCATGTATTATACTTGAGTTGTTACATGTTTATGTGCACTGGCTAAGGCATTTGGTATCAAACAGTTTTATTAAATAAATACTAGAACCCCTTGCTTACTGGGAAATATATGACAAGTTTGAAATCATAAGAAAAATGTTGCTTCTCAGGAGAAAATGTTTTACATATTCTTAAGATCAATACTTGTTAGAATTGTTATTTTCACATAATTAAATTGTTTTCTATCTGCATTGGCCATTAGTAAATCCAAACCCAACTACATGGAATTTTTTACATGGAAAAAATTTCCAGGACTTTGTAGCTTTTTTATAAATAAATATGTAAGAGGTCTTAGGATTCATGTTACTGTTAATTTTCTTTTTCTTCTTCTTTTTCTTCTTATTCTAAAGTTGATTTAAAGTTATTGTGTTGTAGGAATATTTTTATATAAATTTTTTTCATTTCAGAACAGTTTATATTTAGAGAGAAGTTTCTAAGAGAGTATAGCATTCCCATATACTCCATTCCTATGTTTTTCTGGTGTTAACATGTTACATTAGTGTGATATTTTTGTCACAATGAATGAAAAAATATTCCTGAGTTATTATTTATAAAATCCATATTTGATTCCTATTTCTTTGGATTTTAACCTAATGTATATTTTCTGATCAAGTATCTCATGCAATATACCATACTAACTTTAGTCTTATTGCCTCCTTAGACTCCTCTAGACTATTACATGTTTCTCCAACTTTCCTTGTTCTGATGTTCTGGACAGTTTTGTGGTTTACTGGACAAGTACTTTGCAGATTGTGCTCCAGTTGGGATTTGTCTCATGTTTCTCTCATGGTTAGACTAAGATAATCGGTTTTTGTGATGAAGACCACAGATGAAAAATGCAATTCTCATGACATTATATTAAGTGTACACATTATCAACATGACTTAATGTTGCAGAAATCTGATCCCAAAAAACTCAAGTGCATAAGGAGGAGAGGAGGAACATAATTTTATTACGTGCAGGCCCAGAAAACAAAGCAGTTTCCAGTTTCTGGGCCCCTAACAACAGTTTTCATGGGTTTATATAAGTTTCTCTTTATTGGCTAGTGGGTTGTTAAGTGAAAGAAATAAAATTCTTAAGGTGAGCGGGCAGGCAGTTAAAATATTTTTCTGGCCTAGCTCAGGGTCATAAGAAAAGGAGTTATTCTTTGTTTAGGTCTGCAAGCCTTAGTTCAAAGAGGCTTATCTTACTAAAGATGGCCTGGAGAAAAGTGGAGGAGGAGAAAGGAAGAGTGAGACTGTTTGTTTTCTAAAGCTGTAAATCCCCGCAGGGGGGGGTTGGGGCCCTGTACTTCCCTTATCATCCCCCCCCCCTTTGATGCTCTTTTATTTCTATAGGGCATCACCAGTTTTTAGCTGTTTATATCTTACTTATTACAGAGGTACTTTTATAATTATGGTAGACGGGGCCCTTGTTCTCCTTTTTGGAGGCAGACTTTGCTGGGGCAGGAAAAGGCTGGGACGTGTTTAAGACTGTCTGATTTTTTTCATACACGACTGACCTGTAGTTTTTATGTTTGAAACTCCTCCAGTGACCCTGGCTGAGGGCAGGCTAGGATAGAAAGCAGAAACAAACCAAGATGCAGAAACAACCTACTATGAATTAGTAGGCCAGGATGAGCAGCACCCTGTCTGTGAGAGTTCAGTTAGTGGGGGCTACAGCCACGAGTCCAAGTCCAAATATGGAGGCAATTAGTTCAATAAGGCCCAGTTCCCATGAGGGGCAGAAGTTTATCTGGCCATTGCCTGATGTAGCCGGCTCTCAGGGTTCTAGCGTGTGCTGCGCCTTCAGGGGGGGCCGGTTACCAGTTGCGACATCCAACAGTTCTGCTTTCTGTCGGGATGGGCCAGCTTGATTTTGGAGTGATGAACCTAAGGAGTGACGCCGTCCATCCTGGTTGGATGGTGCTGTTCTTCGTCACTTGGGCTGGACCGTGTGCCTCTCAGAGTGCATCTGGAGGGCGGGCTGCGCCAAGCAGAGTTTCCAGTCCACGGGAGTCCTATCAGTGTTCTCGGCGAGGGGTCCCCCAGGAAGGAGGCGGTCAGGTTAGTAGCGGGTAGATCGGCAGTTTTAATTCTGATAACTGGAGACACGGGATTATAGGGCGAGGGGGACATTCTTCCTTGGCTCCCTGATGTATGGGCAGCTTTCGGCCCCCGGCTGTTTGTCTTATTAAGACCTTAGTTTGTCCTGTTTCCCTGTGCACATGCAGACTCACGGGGGCATAGTCTGGGCTATTTTCAGCCAGGAATCTATGTACGGAAGCTGGTCTGGGTGGCTGGGGTCAGGAAGGGGAGCAGAAGGGGCGATTTGACCTTTGCACCTGCTTTATTCTTTTCTCAGAGAGTTTGCACCTTTATTTTTAAAGGGGTGCTGAAGGGAGATGTTTATTTTTCTGTAACTACTTCCTGCTGGTTAGGGGCAGTAGACCCTACCTGACAAGGTGTAAAAACTCTCTGCTTATTCTATCTTAGCTGGAGGAAGATGGATCTGGCATCCTTGGCGAAGCTGGATGAAGTCCCCTTATGGCTACCAAGATGTTGACTCTGGAAGAAATAAACTTGATTAGAACTTTGAGAATACCACTAAGAGGATGACATTGGACTACAAAAGTAGAGAAGGCCAGTGTCTGCAAAGGCTGCATTTTCCTGAAATTGGTGGGAGACGGTACTTTTTAGTTAAGTTACAGGAAATGGAAGCAGACAAAGTTTCCTAAGGAGTGTTCAGTTTGCCCCTTCCCCAACAATAGGCATCTGGGCTAGAGTTAGAGGGAACAGTTGGCTTTAACATAGACATTACTTAACTTTGTTTCTTGAAGAGGTATTTTAGGCCGCTCAATGACTGGCACTCGTGCATTTTATCAGATGCTTCTGGTGAGTTGGCACTTTCCTGGGCAGCTGGATTCAGTCAGGATTAGTGCACCAAGCTGGAAATTCCTTTAAATTTAATAGTTGTGAGTGATCAGAACTATAGAGTAAAGTTCTTTTTACTTTGGCTATAATAAAGAAAGAGACCTGTTTTCTTTCCAGGTTTTATTAGAACTTGGTTCCCAGGTTCTGGGTGAGGAAAGGTTGCCCATGGACCATCTCAAAGGGGCTAAGTTGAAGTGGGTCTCAGCCACCATGTCTGTCATTTTCTTTCTGGTGGGTAACGCTTAACCCTGAGAGGATGGCATGTGGGTGAAGAAGTCTATTTGCTAGCCTTCCCCAGGGTATGATCCCTGCATCTGTGCAGGAGGTTTAAGGCAGGGAGGATGGTTAAGCCTCCCATTGTTTGAGGTATTAATTACACACAGGGGGCAACTCCTGGTAATTTTGGCTGTTTTTATCAGGCCCTATCCTTTAAAAACCAGTTTAGCTAAGCTGTTAGGGCATTTTTTTCCAGATGAGTGGCTTGGTGAAGTCCATGAAGGACCTTTCCTTGTACTGCTTCTGGCAAGTAGATTTAGTGTCCTTAGCAAGCCACCTGTTAGCTTTAAGGGTGAACTCCAGGCTAGCTGTCCTGGTTTGTTCATCTGGAGTATACTTGGGAATGTTAAGTACTGGTACAGGTGTTGGAACAAGGAGTAAAAGGGATACCTGGGTTAAGCACATTCATTAACTACTTAGAAAATGAAGTTTACCAGGACTTCTAACATGTTTAATGTCCCTTTACATATGATCCAGAATAGAAAAGAAATCACCATAATCATCAGGCATATATCTATAATAGGACACAGGCACAACACTTAACATTAATTAATGCACTATTCAATGTATGGTGTTGTTTTTTTTTTTGAGCTGCAATTAATAGATTCAAATTCCAGGTTTGCTATACCTTACATGCTATCTCTCCATGGGAGCAGGCCACAATGCCAACTGTGTTTAAGTTCTACTTACAGTACTCTGGTGTTCATTGCTCCACTGGGTGTGTCCCTCACAGACAGTATGCTGCGGCACTGTTGACCCTAGAGAGAAGCTAGGAAAGTAGGTTCTAGTATTTCACTGGCCTGTGGCATAGCACCCTTTAGCACTATGAAACAGTGCCAATATGGAAGCAATGCCCATTGAGCATTTGGCTTTATTGAGCCATCATTGGCTGCTGCAGGAGTTTCCCGCAGTGTATTGAAGGCCTGGTTTGAATGCACAAGAGAATTTGACAATGTTGAAGTCTATCTCCTGATTTTTATACACTTTAGCTATGAAGATGTTAGCAGTACAGGAAAAATAACATTTTTTATTTTTCCATTTTTTAACCTCTAATTGATTCAGTAAATTAATTTAAGAAGGTTATGATTCCTTCATTAAGTCAAGAAGCTTTAGCTTCCAAAACCATTTTTTTCTTCATTATCTTGACCTTCTACTTTAAATTCCTGTTCTAAGGATAGCCCTGTACAAACTTTTCAATAAGAAAAGCAATTGCTAATCTTTACTTTGTGGCAGGTTCTGTTCTATACTCATTAAATCTTCACAACAATCTTAAAACATAAGTATTTTGACTATTCTTACTCTACAGGTGAGGAAACCGAGGCACAGAAAGTTAATACAAAGTTTCACAACTGGAAAGTGATAGAAGTGACAAAACTGGTTCCATTCTGTCTGGCTCCCGAGTCTGTGCTATATTCCTCTAAGTATAGACTGCATAATTCCAAGACTAGATCTAGAGACAATGGTTTGAGTCTCTCTAACAACAACATAATGATATATAGTACTTCAGTGGGAAGAATGGGTAAAAACAGAAATACAATTATTCCTTTATGAACAGTATACCATCTTTTACATCTTAAGTTTCATTATCAATTTTCTCTACAGCTTGCTTGCTATTATTTAGACGGATTTTTTAAAAATCCCAGAGTAGAACAATTCACTAGCACCATTATTAAACAGGTTACACATTTATTCTTTGCCACAGAGGAGGAGTACAATTAAAATCAACTTAAAAATTAGGTTTAAGTATTCAGAGGAGTACCTGCATCCATTTGTTGTAAATTCCAGAGCTTCACACCTTTTTTAAAAATCATTTAACTCCTAAACCAGTTTCTGATTAGTTTGAAAACAAGGAACCACTTAAGTGAGATATTCCTTCACAGAGCTGTTGAAATTATATTAGACACAGATATCCCAGATCTCTGTTCTCAAATGTTAAAAAGAGTTTATATTAGCATATAAAGATAATATCTTTAGATAAAGTTTATGTTTTACTGAGGTTTTATTTTTCAGAAGTTCAGACCTTGATTTTTAGTCACACTTTTGTAGGCACAACTGAGTTTAAACAGAGAAGGCTTTTTCTAACAGAGTTAGTTAAACTTTGAGGTGTATTTCTTCATTTCTTTGTGGAGACATGACATGAGGTTTCTGGCCCTCAGATCTCTCTCCTCCTCCTTTACATTGGTTTAACTGGAATTCAGGGCCTTATACAGAGGCTGCTCTTAGTTATACTTTAGCTACGTAGACTAGCAGTAGGCAGAATTTCCTGACTCTTACAAATACACTCCTATGGGGAGTTTACTGGTGGGTTAGAGACATGCCCATTATTCCAGGAAGAATGAAGACTGAAGAAGCATGTTTTAGTCAACTGATCTGGTGTTCCAGAGTCCAAGTCTGACTAAACATCATCTCTCCACGTCTGGAGCTGATGCTCTGGGTCCAGCATTCTGAAATCCAGAGCCCAGGACTCACAGGCATCCCTGTGGCTGGCCTAGGTCTTGGGAGATGCCTGAAACCATGAAATTCAGACTAAAGTACCCAAGCCAATTGGTGGAAGAACTGTTGCCGCAAACCAAAGCGACTGAGATAATGAAATCTCAGCAGATGTTTGGCTGCTTTCTGAATCAAAGCACCCAGGACTTATGTCAAAAGAGACATTCAGAGTTATGTCTCTGGTTCCTGCCACCCCAGGAATCAGAGACCCTGTCGCTGGCAATGCCAGGCAATGCTGGGGCACCAGGGAATTAGGAGACAGTTCAGTGTTCCTGTTTGAAGCATCTAAGCTGAACTGTGCTCCCTTTTTATATTCTTACAGAGGCCTTAAAAGCAGTCTACTTTTATGAGTTTACCATTTGGTAGTTTCCCAGTTAGGCAACCTATTAAAAAGCTTTTAAGTGATCAGAAATTAATTGTTCTAGCTAACAAGCCTTGTGGCCCTGAGGCAACAACTTTTTCACTAGCAAATGCATTTTCAGTACCAGTTTTTAAGACATCCTAAAGCATTTTAACACAAACCTGTAATGAGAAATTCAGTACTAGGCAGGTAAAATGTGGTAAAGTGTAAGGAGTCCTGGCCTGTGACTCCTTGGGGAAGTGTCTCCCACGGCATCCATCTGGGCTCTGCTTGCCGTCCAGTTGTTAAAAGGGCTTGGATTGTGATGACCCCATCCCTCCCTGTGTATGGTGTTGTAAGACAAACAAAGGAAGGGATGCCTCGAAAGGCCACTCAGGTGCCCGCCTATCCGCATCTCTTGCAAGAGCTTCGGCCCGTCTTAGCTAAGGCGCCCAAACAAATTACAGGTTAGTCAATACACCGTATGACATGGCCATGGAGTAGGTTGGGGCCCTCACGGATCCCGTGGTTTTTGGCCGTGGGACCACAGACTGGATCGGCAGGCGCAAGCCCCTACCGTCCACACTCACACTCTCATTCATTCAGAGATTGCACATTGCTTCCCCCCTTTGGGAGGCCCTGAACTGTGTTCCCAACAACTGGGAACTAGGGGGTGATCAGTCCCCTCTTCTGTCCGAAGACGGGCCTGGCTACGGGTCACCCGGGGACCTCACCCTGTCACCGGTTTCCTGATAGTGTTCAGTCCGTCTCCTCCTTGAGTCAGGTCAGGCTGCTGCGACATGGTCTGTGGAGCCTGCCTTGGAAGGAGGTCCCATCAAAAGAACAGAAGGCGCCTACCTCATTCGTTCAGCAGTCACCACCAGCCATGCCCCCGTGCACCACAACCAGAGGCTCAAGGGGCCTGTGTGATTGAGTTTCCCGGTCAGGGAACCAAATGTTGCAGAAATCCGATCCCAAAAAACTCAAGCACACAAGGAGGAGAGGAGGAACATAATTTTATTACGCGCAGGCCCAGAAAACAAAACAAAGCAATTTTCCAGGTTCTGGGCACCTAACAACAGT
>PVKH010002362.1:0-27394 GCA_004027955.1 Chaetophractus vellerosus
GTCTGCCCGCTCGGAGAGGTCCCCGGGAACCAAACCCGGGGCCTCCCATGTGGTACCCCAGCGCGCTCTTTATCCACTGAGCTATCTAGCCGGGCCCTACTTTTTATTTTCAGAGAAGATTGGAAATTACTCCTCCCATCCTCCTTTGTGGTTTCTAGGCTATGCTACCATTATGGATTTTTATCTGAAAAGAAAACACCAAAACCAAAAATAACATTTGATAGAAGGAAAGGGAGAAATAGACAAATTCAAAATTATATTAGGAGACCTCAACACCTCTGTCTCAACATCTGACAGAACAACTAAACAGAAAATCAGCAAGGACATAGACGAAATCAACGCCATTAACCAGGATCACTTGACGTTTATGGAACATTCCAGTCATCAACAACAGAACATATATTCTTTTCAAGGGCTCACAGAACATATAACAAATTCTGAGTCATAAAACACACCTCATATTCTGGGTCATAAAACTAACCTCAAAAAATTTTAAAACTTGAAATTATATAGTTTGTTATCTGACCACTAGAAACCAACCACAGAAATACAAAAGGAATATCTTCAAATACATAGAGATTAAAAATAGTCATGTCAAAGAGGAAGTCTCAAAAAAAATCAAATAATTTGTTGAACTGAATGAAATTGAAAAGGCAACATATCAAGTTTGTTGGACACAGCAAAAGCAGTGCTGAGAGGAAAATTTATAGCATTAGAAGAAAATCTAATACGCACATTAGAAAAGAAAATTACTCAAACCCATAATATAAGCACCCACCTGAAAAAACTAGAGAAAGAAGAGCAAAGTAAAACCAAAGCAAGAACAAGGAAAAATAATAAAGATAAGAGCAGAAATAAATGAAATTGACACAGAAAAAAAAATGATCTAGATAACCAATGAAACAAAGAGCTGGTTCTTTGAAAACATCAATGCAACTGAGAAGCTTTTAGTGAGACTTACAAAATAAGAGATAGCACACAAGTTGTCAAATCAGGGATGAAATATGGTTATCACTAGAGAACCTGCAGACATCAAAAGGATAACAAGGGAATACTAAAAACAACACTATACACATGAAGTGAAAACATTGATAAAATGGACTAATTTGTAAAAAAAACCATAACCTACTGCAATTCACCTAATCAATATGAACTAGATTATATGAATATCTCTATAACTAATAAGGATACTAAATTTTTATTTTAAAAATTCTACCCAAATAATATTCAGGCCCAAATGGTTTCACTGGGGAATTCTACCAAATTTAGAGATTTAACACCAATTCTATACTATCTCTTCAAGAAAATAGAAGAGGAGGGTATACTTACGAATTCATTTTATGAAGCTAGTTATTACTCTGATACCAAACTAGAGAAAGATGGTAAGAACAAAAAAGAAACAACAACAAAAAAACTGCTCTCTAGACCAATATCCATGATGATTATAGACATGAAAATCCTTAACAAATTATTAGCATGTAGAATTGTTATATATAAAAAATTATATAACATAACCAAGTAGGATTTATTCCAGGGATTCAAGGATCATACATTATTCAAAAAGCAATCTTTAAAACTCACCATACTAAGAGTCTAAAGAGAAAGGGGGAAAAAAAGCATGACCACCCTTCTGAATGGGTGCAGCCTAGCTCATATCTTCAGCCTTGCAGAACTCCCAAATTGACTGTGCTTGGTGAATGGTTCTTCTCGGAGGTGTTTTTTCCTTGGTGTCTATATTAAACTTCTGGCTGCTATAGAAATTTTGCTTGTAATCTGGAGCTACCAGTCTTTTCTTAAATGTATTCAACCACAATTTCTATTGTTTTTGACCTTGCAGTTAGGATAGAATATTTCCATGATCTATTTCATAATACAATAAGTCCCCTCAGGCAGTGCAATAGAGTTCTTTCTCCTTATGGCTTGCTGTTTCATCTGGGCAGAAACCCTGCACCCCTGCTCTGGAACTGAGGATGGAATCAGAAACATTTCCTGGAATAATGACCCTACTTTATTAGCGGGTAGTGGAAGTGGGTTGCAGGCCCTGGTCTTCTCGGCTTGCTCCTCATAGCTTAGAACATCTGACAAGAAAGCTTTGGTAGGGCTCATCAGGATGCCAGTATTCTCTGCCTGCCAAACCTTGAGTACTGCATATGCCCTTTGGTCAGGGACTGGGTGAGGGAAAGGAGAGTGGAACTATGGGCTGTGCATGCCTGCAACAAGGCTTCTGCAACTCTGGACTAGGAGGATGAGAAATGCTACCAATAGCCCCTTTTTTTTTTTTTTTAAGATTTCTTTTTATTTATTTATTCCGCCCACTCGTTGTTTGTGCTCACTGTCTGCTCTCTGTGTCCATTTGCTGTGTGCTCGTCTTCTCTTTAGGAGGCACAGGGAACCGAATCTGGGACCTCCAATTTGGGAGAAAGGCACCCAATCGCTTGAGCCACCTCATCTCCCTGCTTTGTTGTATCTCTCATTATCTTTCCTCTGTGTCTCGTTGCATCATCCTGTTGCGTTATCTTGTTGCACAAGCTCACTGTCTTGCTCACCTTCTCCAGAAGGCACCAGGCACTGAACAGGGACCTCCCATGTGACAGGCGGGACCTCAATCACTTGATCCACATCTGCTTCCCAATAGCCTTGTTCATTCAGGGTGAAACCCTAGCATCAGAGTGGGATCTAGGAGATAGGAAACCAGAAACCCAGAAATTGGTATAATGGCTCTTCTTGACCATACTTGCCCAGAGTATAACTCCTAGGTTAGAGTGCCATAACAATGACTTGGAGTTGAGAGAAAAGGAGTGGACCTGGCTCAAATGCCACAGATTCTTGCTGTTTTTTTTTTTTTTTTAACTGCAATTCAGTGGATTTTCTTAAACAGATGTTCATCTATTTGCTGTATTGCCTTAGGACAATTTCCAGAAACATTAAATGATTACTTTTTGAGAATTTTCACAAATTAAAAATTATTTTAATAGGAAAGTTTCTGTTGCTTTCCTTAATCAGTCATTATGTGCATAGATTCCTGGTTTAATTTTTCATCTACCTTCTCTCCTTCACATCCATGACTCCCATGGCTTAACCCAATTACATTACTTGGCATCTGTTTCTTTCTTTTATTTTCTGGTCTACTCTTTTTTCTTTTTTAATACTGCCTCAATAATTTGGTAAATAGAGGGATAGTATTAACCCATATATTGATTATATAGATATTTTATTCAGACCTTTTCACCGAAGAACAAAGATATATTCAGATTATCTTAGGCATTGAGATTCTGTTGCTTTGAATCAGAACTTCCATTACTGTCAAGAGAAATTTTATGCATGAAATTATTATTAATATAATCTTACCAAGAAAGAAAGATATTCATATTCATTTTCATTGTATCAATTAATATACAAGACTTGGAAAACACAGATAATACAATAATATAACACTGCTCTGTGCCAAAGCTCTAGGATAGAGTTTCTTTTTTCATTTGAAGAGGGAATTTCTTAGCTACCTTTCAGAAATTATGTTTATATCAAATAAAGTTTATACTTGTCTAGTGATAAAAATTTGAATACTGGATATCCTCTTTGTTGTTCAAATTTCAAATTAGTTTCTTATATAATCCTTAGATTTTACAGCTGTTTGCTCATTTATGTTTTCTGAAACCAAGAACATTTTGATCTCATTTTTCACACTGATATTTGCCAACACATAGAGCAATTGTTCCATTGATATACGATCGTCAGCTTCCTAATCTGGTAAACTGCATTATCTTCTCCCTTCTTAAAACAAAACAAAACAAAACAAAATAAACCACCCTTAAGATAATGTTCTCTAATGACAAAAATCTATCATCTCTTCATAAGTCTAATTAATGCATCACTTTTATTGCAAAGTGACCTTGTAAATATCAACTATGTCACAGCTATTGCCTAGGAACATAAGTGTCCATAAAGTGATAAAAAAATCTTCTAAGTTCAATTAGTTTACATATAATGATTTTAATTTAATTCATAGCTATAAAGCTACAACATTATATCAAAATCATATTGGAAATGATGCCATTTAACTAGATTGATCATAGGTACCTCCAAACCAGGGTCAGGGTAAGGAGGCTATATTTCGGTATATATGTGAGAACAAGGCTGCTCTAATATTTTCTAGTCAGTGGTTCCCAATTGACCACAAAATACCATGGTAATATATAAAAGAAGTCTAGGGGAACTGTATTAATACTTTTGTCAATGTTTCAAGGCAAAACATTAAACAATCACCAAGGAAGATGGAACAATAGCATTATTTGTGACAATTCAGTGGTTGAATTTCATTGAAAACTGTCTTTATACTTGAAAAATGCTAGAAACATTGATTTTAAGAGCTGCTTATAATACAAAGCAGTTTTGTTCTATAAGATGCAATAATCCTTACAATATTGTAGCATGGCATTTTTATTCTATCAAGGAGGAGTTCTATTTCTGGGAAACCTCACTGAACTTTTGTACACCTCACCCCTGCCTCCCTACTTGATTTCTGCTTAACATTTCTGATTCCTGTTTGGAAACTTGACTTCTATCCCTGAGTTTCTTCCTGTATTGCCATTTATCACTTGTAACTCTGGATTCTTGTCTCAATATTCTTTTTCTGAGCCAAATTTATATTTCAGTAAATATGAAGATTGAACAGAAACTGTTATTTTCTAACAACTTTATTTGAACCCAGGAAAGTAATCTATCCTGCCTTTATATTCTTCTACTATGGGACTGCATTTTAAGGGACTCTTTGAAGGTTTAAGTGATTCCAGGGAAGACTGTTTAATACACTATTAGGTAGACTGAGAACAGAAGAGCTCTGCATATGCATGTTAATATGATTCTTGCCAATGATTATTCATAGTTTATGCAATATTACATTTCTTTTTCTTCCCTATTAGAGAAACAATAACACTTACCTGAGATTCCACAGACCTCTATGTTACTCAACTCTCTGGGCCTCAGTTTCTTCATTAAGTCGGGAGACTAAACTAGATGAAACATTCTGAATCTCCCTCTAGTGGAGTACTTCCAGGATAAGCTAATGTATTAGTTACGTCTTGCTGTGTAGTAAATTACCCAATATGTAGTGGCTTAAAACAAACCATATTTATTTTGCCACAGGTTTTGTGGGAGGAGTATTTTAAACGAGCAGTTGAGGCTTGGTATATCTCTTGAGGTTAAAGTGCAGTTGTCAGCTAGGGCTGCAGTTGTCTGAAGGTTTAATTTGGAGCTGGTGGATCCTCTTAATTCACTTGCTTAGGTCCCAATTCAAATGGGACCACACTCAAACTGTTTGTCCCCCGGGGACTAGCTGAGTTTACTCTGTTATATGACACTAAATTATCTTCAGAAGTCAGCCAAGAAGATCAGAAATGAGCACTTACTAAGCACAGCGTTCTTTACCCACCCAAACACTGTGAATTGCTGGAGTTAAGAATAACATTTTTTACCTTATGTGGACATATGCTTTTCCAATTGTCTTTTCTGAGAAAAGAGATCATGTACTGGTGTTGAATTCAGACATTTCTTTAGATCAGCATGGAAGCCTTTTTTCATGCTAATATGGAACTCTTAAGGTTAATAAACTCTAGTCAGCCTCATAGGCAATATTTCAGAACATTTAGTTCATATTTCGGAACAATTGTTTTAATTTATAATCTTGGGGTTTGAAATGCATTTCGGACTGTTTTAGATTATTTTAAGTCTTCTGCTATAATCTTTTATGGAAATGTATATTGCAATTAATGTAACTTGCAAAATACCTGAAATTAAAGGAATAGAGGATTATCTGAAAATATATATTGTTCTACATTTAGTGAAATATTTTTACTAAGAATTTTTAAATTCACCGAAAGATGAGGATTTAACAATATTTTATTATAATGCTAACAATTGAAATATTTTATTATAGCAAAGAAAACTGATACTTTGGTGAAAGAGGTGTTTTTGTTTGTTTTTATGTAGATCTTGCTCTTACTCTACCTCATCTAATGGGAAACTAATTCTTAATTAGCAAAATTTACTCATTACTAAACTTTCTTACCTAGTTTCTGAGATCTATGCTTATCAATTTCCATTAGATTTCATTTACTATTAGAATAAATGATTTGCTTATAGAACAATTCGTTCATCCATTCATGCATCACAGTCTGTACTCTTTAAATTCCAAAATTAGAAAACTCACACCATCTATATTAGGCAAAACAAAAAATGTAGTATTTCATGAAAAAGTTGAAAATTCAGAGATAGGACAGACTTAAGGGTTGTCTTTTACCAGTAACTTAGTGCTGTCATTGATGTATTTTATAGGTATTTTTTTTTCCTCTTCACTTTACCTTAGAATTGATTTCATCCTAAATGCTTCTCATAGTCACAAGACAGCTGCGTCAGTGTCAAGGGCAACACACGTCTCATCTTATTTTAAAAAGGTTGTGCTTCTCCTCTCAAATACCAAACAGAAGTACTGGTTTGCACACTGATTTAATTACTTGCCTGTCCCCCCAAAACACATTACTGTGTCCCCTGGAATACTATGTGCCAAATTAGCCATTTAGCTTAAGTCTGATAGGTTCATCACTCTCTCAAGTGTGGCTAGGACATTAAAACTACCCTGATCATTTTATGTCAATCAGAGCACATCCTTGATCTGGGGGTAGAGTAAATCCCCCCCCCAAAAAAGTCATGACTCACATATAATGAAAGAAGAAAGAGATGACTCATAAATTTAAAGTGAGACCTCTCAACTCTTCATTTTGAATAAACTCAGTTTGTTCAGAGTGCATGATCCCTATTATTCATTGCTGTATTTGATTTTTACCATGGTCTACTTACAGTTTTTGCATTTTCTTCTCACAGGACCAACTTTTGGTTTTGTTTGTTCTCTCCATTGTTATTTTACTCTCAATTTCATTTATTTATTCTCTAATCTTTGTTATTTCTTTGCTTCTGTTTGCTTTGGGACTGCTGTTCTTCTCCTAGTTCCTCCAGGTATACAGTTAGGTCTTTGATTTTAGCTTTTTTTTTGATGCAAGCATTTAGGACTATAAATTACTCTCTCAGTACTGCTTTTATGGCCTCCCATAAGTTTCGATATGTTATGTTCTCATTTTCATTCGTCTCAAGATATTTACCGATTTCTCTTGTAATTTCTTCTTTGACCCAGTGATTGCTTAAGAGTGTGTTAACTTCCATATATTTGTGAATTTTACAGTTTGCAGCCTGTTATCAATTTCCGGCTTCATTCCAATATGGTCAGAAAAAGATTATTCTATAATTTCAGTCTTTTTACATTTATTGAGCTCTGTTTTGAGATCCAGCATGTGGTCTATCCTGGAGAATGATTCATGGGCCCTTGAGAAGAATGTATATCTTGCTGTTTTAGGGTACAATATTCTGTATATGTCTGTTACATCTAGTTCAGCTATCATATTATTCAAGTTCTCTGTTTCCTTATTGATCCTCTCTCTAGATGTACTATCTATTGATGAGAGTGATGTATTGAAGTCTCCAACCATTATTGTAGATATGCCTATTTCTCCCTTTAGTTTTGTCAGTGTTTGACTATGTACTTTTGAGCATACTTGATTAGGTGCATAAATATTTATGATTGCTATCTCTTCTTGGCAGATTGCCCTTTTTATTAATATACAGTGTCCTTCTTTTTCTCTTATAACCATTTTGCATTAAAAGTCTGTTCTGTCTACTTTTTTTTTCTTTTGGTTACTGTTTGCATGGAAGATCATTTTCCAATCTTTCACTTTGAACCTATTTGTGTCTTTGGGACTAAAGTGAGTTTTGTGAAAACAGCATATGGTTGCATTGTTCTTTTTCATCTGTTCTGCAAATCTGTCTTTTGATAAGAGAATTTAATCCAGTAACATTCAATGTTATTACTGTAATGGCAGTATTGACATCAGTCATTTTATCCTTTGGTTTTTATATGTCATATCTTTTTTTTTTTTTTTTTTTGGTCTCTCTTTTTAGCCTGTTAGTTACCTTTACTGATAATCTTCATTTTTACACTTTACTCCAAGCCTCTCTCCCCTGTCTTTTCCTCTTGGCCTGTGGAACTCTCTTTATTATTTCCTATAGTGCAGGTCTCTTTTTGACAAACACTCTCAGTTTCTATTTATCTGTGAGCATTTTAAACTTTCCCTCATTTTTGAAGGATAGTTTTGCCAGGTAAAGAATTTTGAGCTGGCAGTTTTTCTCCTTCAGTAACTTAAATATTTCATACCACTGTCTTCTTGACTCTATGGTTTAAGATCAGAAATTGACACTTAGTCTTATTGTGGAGCCCCTGCATGTGATGAATCACCTTTTTTTTGCTGCTTTCAGAATTCTCTCTTTATCTTTGGCATGTGACATTCTGATTAGGAGATGTCTCAGAGTATGTCTATTGGGGTTTATTCTATTTGGAATATGTTGCGCTTCTTGGAAATATATATTTATGTCTTTTATAAGAATTGGGAAATTGTCAGTCACAATTTCCACAAATATTCTTTCTGCTTCCCTTTCCCTTCTTTTCTCCTTCTGGACACCCATGATGTATATGTTTGTGTACTTCTTGCTGTTATTCAAATCCCTAAAACCCTGCTTATTTTTTCCCCCTTCTTTTCTCTATTTTTTTCTGTAAGATTTTTATTTCCCTGTTTTGTAAATCACTGATTCTTTCTTCCTGTTCAAAGCTGCTGTTGTATTCCTACAGTATATTTGAACTGTCTTCTATTGTGCCTTTCATCCCATAATATCTGTTTCTTTTTATAATTTCATATGCTTCTTTATGCCTACACAGTGTCTTCTTAATATCATTTATCTCTATAGCCATATTTTCCTTCACCTCCTTGAATTGATTCAGAAGATTTGTTTGAACATTGTTAATTAGTTGTTCACAATTCTTTGTTTCCTCTGATGAAACAGAGGCTTTGACTGGGCCATATCTTCCTGTTTCATAGTATGGATTGTAATTTTTTGCTGATATTTAGGCATCTGATTATCTTGATGAGTTTATGCTGAAGGTGAATTTTAGTCTCTTAAGCAGGGCTTTATTGTTGATTGGCTTTTTGTTAAGGCGCTGTGATGCTTGGTTCAACTTATTACAGACCTGTAGAATAGTCCTTGTTTAACGGATCAGGCTTTTTTTTTTTTTTAGCTCTTCGTTATCTGATTCTTGCCCTGGATATGTGGTATACTTTTTAAGACTGTACCTTTTGTGCAACTGTTTCACCTCCAGGAGAAAGCTTCCTTTCCTCTGTTCCTTCCTTAGGAATCCTGATCTGTTCTGTTTTTGTTCTGTTTTAAATATATATATTTAAACTCTGTTTGTTGTCTCTAGCTGCTTTTGCCTGAAGGGCAAATTCTGTGAGGGAGGACAGAGCCAAGAGGACTTTTGCAAGTCAGTATTTCCTAGCCAAAACAGCCCCAGGGACCCATGGGGGGGGGGGTGTAGACTAGCTCCAAAGCCCTAGGGAGGGATTTGGAAGGATGCCAAGAGTCTTTGATGGCTCCCTGAAGCTGTGCTTTCCTGGCCTACTCAGCAGATGCTATTCTTCAGCAAACTGTTCCCTGCAACACTTGAAATCTGCATTGCCTAGGCCTCTGCCCTGGTAGGGTTGAAACAATGGCTGCCATAGCCTTTGTCCAGGACAGTTTGAAACAGTAGCTCTGAGCTGGGACCCAGTGATCTGAATTCACTTATCAAAAGCTGTATTCAGTTTTGGCCTGTGTCCAGCTCTGTTTTGGGAGAAGAGCTGCCTTTCAGCAAACTGTTCTCCACAGCCCTGATTGTTTTGTCCAGGGCCTGTTGAAACAGTAGCTCTGAGTTGGGACCCAGCAATCCAAATTTGCTAATCAAAAGCCATGATCATTGTTGGCTGTGCCCACCTCTGTTCTTGGGGAAGAGGATTTTTATGTCTCTTTCTGTTGGCGGCAGCTAGCCAGGGACTAGACCTCAAGGCTGCCTGCCACCAGAATGGGTGGTGAACTTTGGCAGCCACCAAGTTGAGAGAGCTACTCACTGTTCTTTACAATAGTTTCCATCAGTCTCTTCCTCCTGCTCTTCCCTGGATGCTGTACAGTGTTCTTCTGTTTTCAGAGCTCCAGAACAGTTGTGTCAGGCAGTTCCTCCCTATTTAATTGCTGTTTTGGAGGAAGGACTGAGTCCTGGAGCTCCCTCCTCCACCATCTTCCCCAGGAGTTAGATTCTATTTGGAAATTTTAGCAGCAATGGTGGTTCAGTGATGGAATTCTGTTTGGAAATTCTTATGTTATATTTCTATTAGTAATTTCCAGTTTGATTTCACTTGTTCAGAGAATTGCTTTATGACTCAGGATGTGGTCTATCTTGGCACTTGAAAATTCTTTGGAATTTGTTATGATTTGTTTTGTCACACAGGTTCTGGTATTTCTTTTTATATAATCTGTGGCACTTAAGAATAATGTGTGTTCTGTTCTTATTGGTGGACGTGGTCTATAAATATTAATTAAATACTTTTCACGATAGATCTTTGTACATTCTTTTACTTTAAAACTATCTATATCATTATATTAGAAGTGAGATTCTTATAAACAGCATGCAGTTGGAGCATGTTTTTAAATCTACCCTGCCAAGTTCTCTGTTTTAATTAGCATATTTAGTTCATTTACATTTACTGTAATTATTGATATGTTAGGGCTTAAATGTACCATTTTATGTTTTGTTTTCTTTTGTTCTTTTTTGTTTTTCTGTTTTCATTTTCTAGCCTTGCTATGTGTTACTTGAACTTTATTTTAAATTCAATTTTGATTTATCTCTAGCGTTTTTTAGTTTATCTCCTTGTATAGCTATTTTGGTCATTGCCCAAGGTATTACATAATATATACATAAAATTATCATAGCCCACTGTTTTTGTGACTTAGATTGTCATTTAGAAAATTTACCTTATGTCCCTTTACATGCCCCTATTTATATCATAATTGTTTTACATATTTTTCCTACATAGATTTAGACCAACCTCAGACATTCTTTCAATGTTTGCTTAACCAGAAAATTCAAGAAGAGAAGGAAATCTGTTGTATTTAGCCATGTTTTTGCTCACTATGTTCTTTCTTCCTTTCTGATGTTTCTGATGTCATCACTGCTGACCTTGATCACCAAGCGGATATACAAGAAAGTTTCAGAAAGAGGCAGAAACTCTTATGAATAGAAGAAACTGTGCTAAGAGAACACTGAATAAAAACACAATTCAGAATTTACTAATAGTTTTTCTATATAGATATAATAGTTGGAATTCTACCCAAGTCTCAAGTTGACTTGAGCACAAACAATCAAGAGATCAATCAACAAAGTGTGGAATTGTATTTAATTTCATAGGTTTATTCCATTTGCATGAGTCTATCACTAATGTGTTAGACCCTGTTACTAAATTAAAATTCCAGTGTGCCTGGCATGTTTTAAGGGGAAAAACAGTATCTTAAAGTTATCTTTAGTAGCATAAGTCTGATATGCAGCATTTTCTTTTTCTATGCATAATACTCCCAAGAGAACTTGTTAAGCTTTATTTCCACAATGTAAAATTTTCATTAAAAAAATACACCATTTTAATACACAATGAGGAATTTTCATTCCTACACTTCTACTTCCTGTACAGGTTTTAAATTGTTCATTTATTTAGGGATGTTGTGGGCATCTTTCCCTTAATTATTTGTGAAGCTTAATTAGTTGCCAAAATATTAGTTTCTTAATCACAAAAAGTACAATATAAGTTGGGAAGAAATTTGGAGACCATCTTCCTACTTGTAAACAATATGGGTAGATATCATGAACATTAATTCACAATAATTTATGCATACTAATAAGATATCTATCCATCTGAATTAAAGTTCCATGTTATAAAACCAGTATTTTAACTATTGGCATGTACCTCCAGGCATGTATTTTCTATTGATAGAAAATAACAATTGGTTATTGGTTTAAAATAACAAAAATATTTCTCTGTAATTAGCAGCATATATATATATTCCACTTGCAATTTTTAATGTGATATTGTTCCAAATGTAAAGAAAAATTATAGGACTAGCACAAGGAATTCCTGTATAGTCCTTACCCAGCTTCACTAATTGTTTACATTTTCCCCCATTTGTTTTATCATTCTATTAATATGTATATGAAATATTTTCTGAGCCATTTAAGAGTAGGGTGGTGATATAGTGCTTCTTTAGTCCATAATACTTCAGTGGATATTTCCTATATAACTAAAGTACAATTATTAAAATGTGGAAATTTTACCTTGATAAAACATTTCATTTGTAATCCATATTAAAATTTTCTCAGTTATTCCAGTAATACCCTGTATAGCTATTTTTTTTCCCCTGTGCCAGTATCCGGTACAGGAACATGCACTGCATTTATTTGTCATGTTTATTTAATCTTCTTTAAATTGGAACACTTCCTCAGATTTTCATTGTCTTTCTTGGCTTTGGTATGGTTTGTTGATGACTACAAGCCAGATAATTTGTAGACTGTCTCTCACTTTGGGTTTGTCTGATGTTTCCTCAGAATTGGAGTCAGAATATTCATTATTAGGAGGAACACTAAGAAAAAGTTATGTTATATCTTTCTCAGCATATCATATCAGGAGGAAATTGATGTTGGCTTGTTAAAATTGGTGATGTTAGCATTTGTAACTTGGTTAAGGTAGTGTTCACCAGGCTTCTCTCTACTATACATGACATATTTTTGTCTTTTCAAATGCCTAGTTATTTGTTAGACATTGTAGATAGATGTATATCATTAAATTATTGACATATCATTTTTGTTTTATCAAAATTTATTTAATTTTCTATGTGGGTAGAACCCTTTCAGTTGTGAACTTAGTTCTGGTGTGTGTTCATTATTCGATTGCCTGGTTCTTACTCCTTAGCAATGGATTTTCTGCTGTCTCAACTAAGTGCTTGATGTGTCCAATGATGTCTCTGTATTTTGGTGGAGCTGGGCTTCCAATCTACTTCCTAACGACGAAGCTGCTGGTATCGCTGTTCAGCTTTAATCCATCTGGCAGGTGATCTCTGCTAGGCCTTGCGTAGTCTCCCCACAGTGAATATCCATGCAGATCTGAGGTCTCTTTTTTGCATACACTCCAATTTTTAAGATAACGTGTCTCACAAATTCCAGCTGCTTTGCTTCAGTATCCAGGAGCGCTGATCTCTGCCTCCTCAGTTCACCAAAACTGCTGCTTCTCTTCTAGTCTACTTCTCTGCTCCATTGTAGGGAAGTGCTCCATGTAGATAGCAATGATAAGCATACCTCACTTTTTTTGTCTCTCTCTCAAGGGTCATAGTCCAATGTTTTCGGTTGTTCGGTGGCTTGATACTGTTGCCTTATATATTTTGTCCAGTTTTATTCTTTTTTTTTTTTTAATTACATATCCCCCCCCCACTTTCTGCTTGCTCTTGCTGTGTGTCCATTCTTCTGTGTTTTTCTATGTCTGCTTCTTGTCTCCCCCTGTCTTTGCTGCGACGCGCCGAGTCTGCTCTCCGCGCAGGCGGCTCACTCCGTTCGTGGGTGGCTCCATTCCGTTTTCATGGGCGGCTCCGCTCCATGTTTTGCGGGCAGCAGTCCTCCATGTTTTTTGCGGGCTGCTGGGCTTCCGCGGTTCACAAGCAGCAGCTCCACTTTTCACCGGTGACTTTGCCATGCCCATGGGGGCTCCGCCCTGCCCGTGGCGGCTTTTTGCCTTGCCTACCTCGGCTTTTGCCCCGCCCATGGCAGCTTGCCTTTCTCAAGGCCGTCTGCCCGCTCAGAGAGGTCCCCGGGAACCGAACCCAGGCCTCCCATGTAGTACCCCAGCGCGCTCTTATCCACTGAGCTATCTAGCCAGGCCCCAGTTTTATTCTTGTAGGAGGTCAAGACCAGTACCCATTACTCTGTTTTGGCCAAAAGCTAAAGTTAACAGCATCTATTTCATATGAAAAGCCATTATATTCCTTCATAAAACTTGCTTTCTTGAGTATATTAAAGCTACCTTTGATTGTACTAGTGAAGTTTTGTGTGTGTATGCATTATTAAATTGCTTAGAAATCATGTCTAATAATCTCAGCTCTAACTTCTCAAGTAGTCTTTTGTTTTTCATTCTGTAAAATGTTGTAAATTACCACTAACTTTATAAAGCTTTTTAAGAAATAAAGAACATAACCTACATGAAAGTTCTTTGTAAGCTATAAAGTACTAGAAAATGAAAAGCTTTATTATTACAGGGCAAAAGTAAACTTAGTTTAGACTTTGATCACAAATTCCAACAGAAAGAAGTTGGAATTGGTGGTGCTTAATGGTATTCATTCCCTTTAAAATTTTATATTAGCATTAAGCTGGAGAAAATGAAATCCTATTTCATTTTTACTGGGCAAGTAAAGATGATCTAACTATTCTAAGTTTTAAGGATTTGAATGAATGATGGGATTTTTTTCCTGAAGTCTATCTCAAATCCTTAAATGGATATAGGTATAGAACTTTAATGTAATTTTATAGAATAATGTCAGCTATTTGAGAAAATATTCTGGTACCTTCAAAGCCTGACTTTGTGTTGCTGGTGACTTCCTTAGCTTTCGGTTATTTACCCTCTATGTGGGCAAATTAACTTCAGAACACCTAATTATGGTGGTCATTAGAAGACTTTTAATAACCAATGTTTTCTCCTTAGCTAGTTAATCTTCTTTCTAGTTGAAATAAAATGCTTCCTTTCTTGTCATTTATGAGCTATTACTATTTAAAAGATTAATATGATGGCATTTGTTTTACTTACAATGTAATGTTTAAAAAGTGAATAATTATATTCATCAGAATAGTTTCCCAGTGTTTTCCATTGGGAGTGTATTCGTTTCTTGAAAATAAAATCAAATAAGCTAGTCATAATTTTATGGTTTAAAAGAAGTAACAGTGTCATAAGAACATTTGGCATGGAATACAAAATCCTATTAGCAGAAAACATCTGTGACAGTCTAAGAGTGGCACACACCATGGGAATCTATTACAGGGCTAAGCATTCTCCCAAGTTATTTTGGGGGATCTAGAAAAGAAATGCTTTTGTCTCAGAAAGGGACATTTACTTTTTCATGATTTAACAAAATGAATTTAAATTCCCTGGCAGCTTAGCATAACATCTGCAGGGGGTATTCCAATGGAGGGAAGGGACAAAGGGAAAAGATACCCAGGCACCATTTAGGAAAGGCAGCAGAGGTTTAAAATGTGATATAGAAGGAAACAGGAAGCATGGTAGTCATAAAGCAGTCCAAGCTCTTTTTATTTTCCCAGAGCTTTAAGGGATCTCATTGCTCCCCATTTCCTCATACTTATCTCCATTGTGTAAACTGATCTGATTTTAGATTCATCAAAACTCAATTTAGGAGGGATGCCTGATGAGTCACGTGCCCAAGACTGGAGAATGGAGGAGGCAAGGAAGGGTACAGGAGTTCACTGGTAGATTTAGTACTACCTGGGTTTGCGGAGGAATTCTAGAAATACCAGGTGAAGACAATGAGGACAGGTACCATGATTCCTTGACAATCTTCTCTAAAAGAGAGAGGGAGATGAAAAAAGAATATATACTGTAAGTGCTGTATCACACTTTTGTGTAACACAAAAGAATGGTGAGTAGATGAAAGAAGAAAAGGGCATAAGGAAAAAGAGAAGTGGAAAGAGAAGACAATGAAAAAAATTTAAATTTGAAATCAAATATCTTTAATTTTATATCCTTGATTGAGGGGTCCTTTAGGCTGGGCTATCTCAATTCTGTATGTATAGAAAAAACAGACACACAAACTTTTTCAATCAGTACTTCTCATTACCAGTATCCCAATACAAGCAACCCCCAGTTAATTGGTCTCAATTGACCAGTAACCCCAAGTAAAAAAAACAGAAAACTCATGGCACCTGCTCAATGCATGCAGCAAAATCTATGGTAAAAAAAAGGTGTAAGACAGTGTTTAGAACATGTTTATCTATTTATTTTCCTCTGTGAAGTGTTAAGAACAGGGACTCTAAGACTTTTCACCACATCGGTGGACTGCATTGGACCAAAATGGTGAGAGATTAGCCAATGCATGCTGAACTCAATGCAAATGTGTATATATGTAGATGGTAATTGGTGTACATCTTCCCTTTTTTAATCCTTATGGATTGTTAGCGTGCTCTCCATCACTTGTCCTGCAATTCAAAGTAAAGCCAGATCTAGCAAGAATCATTTACAGTAAGGGAAACTCCTGTTAGAGAACATTTCTCAAGATACAAGATAATATATGGGTGGTCAGAGGAATATGTGTTGCTATAATTTATCATCATATGTTTTAAGCAGTATCATATGTGCCACTTATGGTATATTTTGGATTAAATTATATCTATTGAGTTAATCTGAGAATATAAACATTATTTTTCATTTTATACCTTTCTTTCCTTTTTTTCTTTCTTCCCTCTTTCCCTTCCTTCCTTCTTTTAAAAATATGTTTCAAACATAACACAACAAAAATAACTTTCGGAAAATAGCTTATTTAGTATTAGTCTATTATTTCCCTGGCATTCCTCTTAAATGTCAATACTGCATTCTACATTTGCCCAGATTGCATTCAGTAGTTAAATTATGTAGAGATTATTTGAGATTTGCATATTTATCACAAAGTTTGTTAAAACATATTTTATGTTTCTTTTTAAAGAACTGCTTAAATTTTTAAACTATATTTTTATTGAAATATATCATTCATACATGAACACACATAAACAATAAGTGTATAGTAAAAATTATGAACTTATAAAATAAACATGGATAACATCATACAGGGGTCCCATACATCACCCCTCCACCAAGACCTTGCATTGTTGTGAAACATTTGTTACATACTATGCAAGAGTATTGCCAAAATATTACTACTAACTATAGTCCCTATTTTAAATTTGTTGTATTTTCCCCCAACCCTCACTATTTTTTAAAAATATATTTTTATTACAGAGGTTGTGAACTGACAAAACAATCATGCACATGTGTAGAATTCCCATACAACACCCTTTCCCCAGCACACCACATGGTGAAATATTTGTTACAGATTATGAGATAATATGATCACACTATACCATGGTCCATAGCACACATTTGGCACACTTTTTCCATACCCTCCCATTATCAATATAGTACAACTTTGGCATCAATGCAAGGATATTTTAGTATTGCTGTTAACCACAGTACATAGGTCACGCAAACTGTACTTTTTCCATGCTTATCCACATTCCCACTACCCTGCAATAGTGATGTACCTCCACTCTAGCTCACAGAAGGACATTCTTGCATCTGTATCATCAACCACAATTCTCATCTATATCTGGGTTCACTGTGTTAGTCAGTCCTTGATTATTCTCTAGCTTTCTTTCAATTGACAACTGACATTTACTTCCCCAGACTATCCTTTTCAGCCACAATCCCATTTATAAACCAGCTGCTACTGACAATAATGTGTTACTATCAACTCTATCCATTTCCGCACTTTTACAGTCAAGTTAATTAAAACTTTTACATACGTCAAGCCCTTCTCAACCCTCCTTTTATCACCTAATAAGCTATACTCTAGGTTTTAACTCCATGCGTTGATTCTTCGTATGTAGTTCATATTAATGAGACCATGCAATATTTGTTCCTTTGTGTCTGGCTTACTTCGCTTAGCATAATTTCTTCAATATTCATCCACATTATCATATGTGTCACAATTTCATTTCTTCCAACTGCACCATAGTATTCCATTATATGTATATACCACATTTTTTAAATCCATTCATGGGTTGATGGACACTTGGACTGTTTCCATTTTTTGGTAATTGTAAATAATGCTGCTATGAATATCAGTGTGCAGATGTCTGTTCTTGTCATATGTTTTAATTCTTCTGGATATATTCCTAGAAGAGGAATTTCTGGATCAAATTGCAGTTCTATATTTAGCTTCCTAAAGAACCCCCAAACTGTCTTCCACAGAGAATGTAGCAGTTTGATATAGTTATGAATTCCAAAAAGAAATATTGGATATTGTTTATAAACTGGTCTTTTCCTCTGTGCATTTTAGAGTGCATTGGATTCAGAGGTTTTACTTTTAATTAATTAAATTATGATTAGGGCTTTGATTGGGCCAAGTCAGTAGGGCATAGAGTCCCCGCCCCTTGGTTGGTGGGGACTCATAGATAAAAGACATGGCAAAGGACAGAGTTGGAGTTTTGAAGTTGGAGTTTTTGAGTTGGAGCCCCGGGAAGTAAGCACACAGAGATGCTTGATCGTGAGGAAAGAGAAAAGGCCCCGGGAAGAGAAACAAGCTGTTCACCTGACGGACTATAGCTGGCCTTGTGGAGAATACAGAGGAGCTGAGCCCAGAGAGAAGCAAGCCCCGGGAAGAGAGGAACCCAGGAAGCCTGAACCCTCACATACGTCAGCAGCCATTTTGCTCCAACATGTGGCAATAGACTTAGGAGGGAAATAACTTATGCTTCATGGCCTGGTAACTGTAAGTTTCTACCCCAAATAAATACCCTTTATAAAAACCAACCGATTTCTGGTATTTTGCATCAGCACCCCTTTGGCTTACTAATACAGAGGCTGCACCATTTTACATTCCCAACAGTGAAGGAGTGTTCCTATTTTTCCACATGTTCTACAGCACTTATTGTTGTCTGTTTTTTTAATAATAGCCATTCTTTGCAATGTTATATGGTATCTCATTACTGTTTTGATTTGCATTTTCCTAATAGCTAGTGATATGGAACATTTTTTCATGTACTTTTTGGCCATTTGTATTTCTTCTTTGGAGAAATGTCTATTTAAATCTTTTCCCCATTTTCAAATTGGATTGCTTACTCCTTTATTGTTGAGTTGTATGATCTCTTTATATAGAATGGAAATCAAACCCTTATCAGATATGTGGTTTCCAAATATTTTCTCCCATTGAGTGGGCTGCCTTTTCACCTTCTTGATGAAGTCCTTTGAATCACAGAAGTGTTTAAGTTTGAGGAGGTCCCATTTATCCATGTTTTCTTTTGTTGCTCATGCTTTCAGTGTAAGGTTTAAGAATCTACCCCCTACCACCAGATCTTGAAGATGTTTCTCTACATTTTCTTCTAGGAGCTTTATAGTTCTTGCTTTTATATTTAGGTCTTTGATCCATTTTGAGTTAATTTTTGTATAAGGTGTGAGGTAGGGGTCTTCTTTCTTTCTTTCTTTTGGCTATGGATATCCAGTTTTCCTAGTACCATTTGTTGAATAGACTGTTCTGCCGCAGCTGGGTGGATTTGGCAGACTCGTCAAAAATCACTAGGTATATATGTGAGGGTCTGTTTCTGATCCATCAATTCTGTTCCATTGGTCTACATATCCATCTTTATGCCAGTACCATGCAGTTCTTACCACTGAGGTAGGTAATATAATTTAAAATCTGGAAGTGAGAGTCTCCAACATAGCTCTTCCTTTTGAAGATATTCTGGCTATTGGGGGCCACTTACCTTTCCAAATAAATTTGATAATAGTGTTTTCCATTTGTTTAAAAAATGCTGGTGGAATTTTTATTGGGATTGCATTGAATCTTTATATGAATTAGGGTAGAATTGATATCTTAATGACATTTAGTCTTCCAGTCCATGAGCATGGAATGTTCTTGCAATTAATTTAGGTATTTTTTTTTCATTTCTTTTATCAATGCATTGTAATTTTCTGAATACAAGTGTTTTACATCCTTGGTTAAGTTTATTTCTAAATATTTGATTCTTTTAGTTGCTATTGTAAATGGAATTTTCCTGATTTCCTCCTCAGATTGTGCATTACAATTGTATAGAAATACCACTGATTTTTGCGTATTGATCTCATATCCTGACACTCTACTGAAATCATTTATTAGGTCCAGCAGCTTTGTTGTAGATTTTGGGGGGACTTTCTAAATATAGGATCATATCATCTGTAAATAATGAATGATTTACTTATTTCTTTCCAATTTGGATGCATTTTCTTTCTTTTTCTTGTCTGATTGCTCTAGTTAGAACCTCCAGCACTATATTGAACAATAGTGGTCAGACTGGGTATCCTTGTCTTGTTCCCAATCTCAACAGGAAAGATTTCAGTCTTTTACCATTGAGTACAATGCTTGCTGTGGGTATTTTATATATGGCCTTTATCATTTTGAGAAAGTTTCCTTCAATTCCTATCTTTTGTAGTATTTTTATCAAGAAAGGATGCTGGATTTTGTCAAATGGCTTTTATGTCCCTATAGGCCAAAATTACCTACCCTTGCCTGGAGAGGCTGAGGAAACACCAGCCCCTTCCTATCCTATTGTTGTGCAGTATTGGGTAGCAGGGATGGATCCACAGGCATCCAACAGTCCAGGCCATGCAGGCCAAAAGTACCTGCTATTGCCCAGAGAGGCTGAGGAAACACCAGTCCCCTCCTATCCTATGGGTAGGCAGAGGTAGAGATGGACTCAGAGGCACTCAGCAAACTAGTTCGTGTGGGCTGAAAACACGTGCAGTTACCTGGAGAGGCTGAGGAAACCCAGCTCCTCTCCTATCCTATTGGGGTGTGGGGATGCAGGCCCAGGTGTAGTCTGTGCAACTGAAAGCACCTGTAGTTGTCTGGGAAGCCTGGTGCAGGTCCCACTAGCTTCCTCCCTGCCAGAGGTCAGGCTGAAGCCTAGGCTGGGGCTGCAGTCCGATCTTGATGGAGAGAAGCCAGTCCCTAACTTCACTGTGATTTTCAATCAGCCCCACTTACCCTCATACCCAGGACTGAGTTAAAATGGCAGCTACCATCCTCTTTCTGACTTGGACAGGTTCAAACTTTAGCTGTTCTTAGGATTATACTTTAGCCCACTGAATTTACTAATCAGTAGCTGAAGTCGGTGCTACCCCATGTCTTCCTCCCTCATTTTTGGGAAATGGAGTTTTCAGCTCCAGCCACAGAATAGCTCCCAAGGTGGTTTGTGCCGCAGGTACGTGGAGGGCTCTACTCATGAATCTTCTCTGCAGATGGGCAGTCTCCTCCTTCCATACTTTCAAGGATGTTGCAGGATGCTCTTCTGGTTTCCTGGGGCCCCCAAAGGGGTGTTTTACATAGCGCTGGGTGATTGCTAACTGCCCTGAAGAATGAGCTGACCCTTGGAGCACCTTACTCTGTTGCCATCTTGGCTTCCCCCCACTGCTTAAATTTTGATTCAAAACTTTATTTTAAATATTTATTTTCACAGATCTCTGAAACCATGCACACTTATTCTTTCATTTGTCACAATTATCAATTGTTGTCATGTATCCAGCTTTCTATTATGTTTGGAGTACAGAGATCTACAAAACAGTCTCTGAAGATATATATATATATATATAAATAGTTGCAATAAAATGTATTGTGTGATAATAGATGTCTATACAGGATACTTTGGGAGCAGAAGGCTTGTATAAATGTTTACTGAAAAGGTAGGGAAAAGTCCACAGAAGTGGTTACCATTTAAACTTGGTATTTTGAGATGAGCTGGAGATCCTCAGGGAGAAAAAGGAGGTAGGCAAGAGCAGGGCATTTCAGGAATAATCTACATGAGGGGCCTGAGAGAAGGGTGGATATGATAAGACTGGAAACATTCCCTTATTCACTTAGCAAGTATTTATTGTGCACCAGACACTGTGTGATGTATCAAGCACAGTTCCTAAGACTGTAAATACAGCAGTGGACAAAAAGAAAAAAATACCCTTGTGGAACTTGCCTTCTAGTGGACTTACATTGACTGTAGTTGGTGAACACATTTGAAAGCTATTCTGAGAAGTTTAATATTTGTGAAATAGAAAATTAGAAACCACTGAGGTTTATTAAGCTGGGAGTGCCATGATCAGAGCCACACATGAAAACAATAACTTTGTGGCATCTTAACAGATGGACTGTGAGGAATAATGAGTGATCAAGTAATATTAAAGCAGTGTGGAACAAAATTAAAGCAGAGGTAGAAGAAGGAGAGAGGAGGAGATATTCCTGAGAGGTGTATAAAAAGTATAATTTTCAAGACTTGGGGACTAATTGAAAAAGAGGACTAGAAAAGAATAGACAAATATAAATTTTAACATTTCTAGCCTAAGCCACAGAATATTATGGGGGGGGGGGTTGCAAAGTTAACTCTTACTTGTTGGGTCCCTACTACAGAGGATAAAGAATGTACAGATTTGGGGTGTGGAGGATAGGGAAGATATAGCCATCATGCTAAAATACCGATTTAGATGAAATCTAGCGTAGGGAGAAAAGCCTAAACTAGAGCCATCTATTATGTGTTAGAGTTGAAATTGCGGAGATCGAAAGAGGTCCTGTGTAAAGATGAGGCAAGAAGTTTAGAGATTTCTTAAAGCAGGACACTTAGATGAGTCATTAGAGACTGCTTTCATTTTTTTTGCATTTGTTTACATGTAGCCTCTTTTGGACTTTTCACACTACAGTGATGAACTTGTCATTCGACGAGTTATTAAAGATTTCTGTGGTATATCCGTTCTTACAATGGAAAATTATTCAGCTGTAAAACGCATGCAATACTCACACATGCTACAAATCATGAATGAACCTTGAAAGGTTTATGTTGAGTGAAATAAGCCAGATGCAAAAGGGCAAATATTGTATGATTCCACTTATATAACATATCAAAAATAAATGAATAGGGAGAGAAAGTAGATTAGAAGTTACCAATGGGCTGGGACAGGGTGGCTTGGGGGGGGTGGGAAATGGGGAGTTATTGTTTAATAGGTATAGAATTTCTGTTTAGGTTCATGAAAAATCTTTGTAATGGATGGTGGCGATAGTTGTATAACACTGTGAATGTAATTAATACCGCTGGAGTGTACACTTAAAAATGGTTAAAAAGAGAAATTTTGTAAATATATATGTTGCATAAATGTATGTTATAACAATGAAAAAGAAAGGTTTGTAGTTGCAAGTGTACTGTATTTCTAAGCATAAAGTGATATTAGTGTTTAGCCCAAATTATTTTACATACAAATCAAATATAAGAAGATACTCTCAAGGGTGAGTTTTTCTTTTTAGAGCAATATACATCGTTTATTGTTTCTTTTTTTAACAAATCAATTTTCCTGATATATATTAATAAGCATACAATTCATCCAAAGCATACAATCAGTGGTATTTGATATATCACATAGTTGAGATTCATTTCAATCATTATTAAAGCATTTTCATTATTTCAAAAATAATAATAAACAAAAAACTGACAAGCAAACAAACAAAAAAATTCATTACCTCTCAATCTCTCTATGCTTCCCCTGCTGTACATAGCTTCTATTTCTGGCTATTCTTGCACATTTATTTATTTTTTAGGCAGTTTCTTGAGATATATTCATATGCCATAGGTCTATCCAAAGTGCATAGGCAGTGGCTTTTAGTATAGTCACAGTGCTGTGCATTCATCACCACAAACAACTTTAGAACAATTTCATTACTACAAAAAGAAAAACTCCACACCTCTTAGCAGTCACCTCTCAATCCCTCTATCCTTCCCTTAAGGGTGGTTTTTGCTCTGAAAACTTTTGCTACCCAAATGGGTACATTCTGAATTAACTATAATACCCCACTTCTTACATGCTGAAATAAATTAATATTATATTATTTATTATGTGGGAAATACCAGGTTAAGTGCTGGGGTACACATTCTATCACACCTGAGAACTGCTTAGAAACCAACATTGGAATTGCAGGTTTGATGCCTGAAAATACCTGTTTCTGTGTTAAACAAGCTTGGAAATTGTTTACAATTTCATCTTCAGGTTGTTCTCTATATGGCACTGAGAATTTAGTGTCTACCTTTTTGAAAGAATAAGTTAGAAGCCAATCTGGCAGTCGAATAGAGACAATATTATGGTTAGGATTCTTAGTACTTTTCCCAGAAAACAGGATTGATGTTTCCATTATGACACAATACCATAAACACAGCTATCTACTGGCTGCCTGCTATGTTTTCTTTCCCTTATTCTTTGTCTATCTCTGCAAATTTTCAAGGCCTAGACACCTAGTGGTGATCTGAGGGCCCCGTGATTTTGAGAATGATGCAAGGGCTCCCTCTCAGGGTATAAACATTTCATTTACTTGTATGTCAATAGACCGGCTTCGTGTAATTGCAGAGAGAGCAATTTGTTCTGTTCCTTTTCCCGATGAGTAAAAACATTTGGCAGGTTGGAAACCTACCTCTGGGAATACTTTTACAAAGACAATGTCAGAAGGAGGGGATCATGATGCCTATTTACAGGAAAAAATTAATGGAAAACAGTAGCCTACAGTACCTTCTATTTCATTTTATAAGACATTAAGGATTCACATCTATAGAAAAGATAAAGATTACTAATATATGGACTGGGTGTGTTTGAAAGATTTTCCATGTTTGTTATTTTGTCATCCTATTTATTTTCCCACAGTATTCATACACTTAAAAGAAACAGGATTATGCATTTGCGTTGAAGAAGAGAAATTAAGGGGGACTCTAGGAAAGTTCAAATCACATATTTTTAGGAAAAGAAACCCAAGGAATATATTGGTGATGAAGGAATGGTTAAAAAAAAAACAACCCTTTATCACTCTAAAGCACAGTCTAGATTATGGTATACACATCCTACCAGCACCCTTATTAAATTAAAAACAATAAAAATGAGCTACAAAAGTCACTGGCCTGCATGCCCTCCCCTACCTGTTTGCAGATGTGTTCATTTTTCCCTTCTATAATCTGTGTTCTCATCATAAGGCCAATCTAAAATATTTGCCCTTTTTCAAATTTTCCCTTTTGTAAACTAATGCTTTCAGATTGTTATATTTTGACAATTGACTTTAGTTTCTATTTCATTTACAGTGAACACATATTACTATTATGATTAGAATAAAACGATTAGGCTGTCTTGCAACTCTTCATATAGTTTTTTCCTTAAAATTAAATGAAGTAATGATGACATTTCTTTCACTAGTGCCAGGGACCTCAAAAGCCAAAGTATGTGCACAGGGACGCAGGTTATGAGATGGTGCGGATTAAAGCTGTAGGAAATGGACTGATTGTGCTCAACAGTGTACTTTCACATTTGGAATATTACCCAATTTTCTCTTTAAAAAGACAAAGATTGATTTATCTTCCCCCATCCTCCTCATCTCATTCTTTTTCTTCCTTATAGAATCAGAATGCCTGAAGTGGTGGAACTAATGAATCTTGTTAATCACCACAAGAAACTAGAATTGACGCTACTGATTCATTTATTCAAGTATTTATTGAACCCTTACCACTTGCCAGGCACTGTGCTACACGTCTCAGGTTATCTTATAGTACTTTATGAAGCCAGATTAGTATAAACACTGCCCATCAGGCTAGCATCTCAAATGTGCCAATTCTTAAATGGAGAAAAAGATAAGGGGGAAGGAGGGCTCACTAGGTTTTTTTTTTTTAAATCTGAATGGATCATGGTAATGTAGTTTTTGAAATGGCATATTATAATACAAATTAATATTTGAAAAAAGTGAATTTTTATCATTGCAAACTTCAGAGTTAAACAACAGAATTTTTTCACTGAGCACATAAAAGCTTGAGGAACTTTGGTTAGTCTATCTTGAACCTCTCTCCACCTCCACCCCCAACCCCCTTTTAAAACTGTAAACATTAATGGTTAATACCAAAAACAACTTGAAGTTCATCTCCTTGATTGTAGTCATGAAAGCACAGGCCACAATTCCAGATTTCTTTCCATCTCTAACCCCATCCATTAAGCTTTGTTGTGCCACAAGCATGAGCTATTGTGCCAAACAGCCCAGTGCTATTTCAGATTCACTTTCTTCCCCACTCGGCATTCCCAACATAGCATTTACTACTTTATCTTCCCCAAAGACCCTGATCCTCAACACGCTTTCTGATTAGATCTTTCCAAATTCTCTGTCACTGATGCCTTGGCTACAGGTTCAAATTCAGATACCATTTACTAAATAAGTAAGTTCCAAGCACCCTGGTCCCATTTTCCCACGTTATCTTGTCATAAACTCTATGATAAGGAGACATTAATATCACCATCATACAGTTAAGGGGGTGCCTTTGGTTCCAAAGGACAAAAATACACAAGCTGAAGTCCAAACAAGGGTTGGTACAGAAACAGGAGGAATATCATAAACTAACTTGCAAGAAATATGAGGCCCCATGCTAATGAGTCATTATTTGCATCTTTTCCTCTCCTTCTCTCCCTATCTCCCTTCTTCTTCTTACCTTCTGTCTCACTCTTTGAATAGTTGTCTCTTATCTTTGCTTCTCTTTGTATACTTGGTATGTACATTTCTCTGAACACTGGCTGTCTGTGCAAGAATTTTAGTTTCTATACCACTCGACCTCAGTTAGTATTGTATCATGAATCATGATAACATTCATACCCTAAATCTAACACTCCAATGCCTAAAGTTCTAAATTTACATTTTAGAGATAAATTCTGATTACCTCAGTCCAACTTATGTTTCTCCTAGATCAGGTATTCATCACTGAGCACAGAATCTGAAGCCAGTGTTTGGTGTCACAGAGAAGCTAAGCCCATCATATCACCCAGGACTGCTGGTGAGCTACTATTTTAAAGTAGGGAATGTGGAAGGAAGGCAGTCATAATTCTAGAGGCAGTCAGTTCAACTCTCTTCTGATTTCAGCCCTATGCTCTTTCCACTCTACTAGCTAAAGGGACTGATTAACAGCACTCTATAAAACACCTAGACACTACAGATGCTGATAAAATGTCAGTTGACATGGTAACCTTGAAGCAAATCACCTTGTCATTGGTATGTTATAGACATACCCCAGTCTTTCCATTTGAAAAGCAGTTTTCAATTGAGAGTCACCAAAGTTCTACTTGAACCAAGCCTCTAGACTGTCACAAGCATAAGAAGGGGGAGAGAGAAGGCTTTGTAAGATACTTGATTAGGTTCCATAAGCAGCTTCCTGAGTTTGGAATGAAGGAGGAAAACAATGAAATGGAAACCCATCCTGACATGTGGCTGTTTGACATCCTTGTGTAGCCATCAGAGAAATCAGGAGAAAAACCAAGATTAGCCAGAAGTTTTTCCAGGAGGGCAGAAAAATCAAATACAGATTTGAGCCTCTTTCTCTCTCAAGGTTTAAGTGGATTAAAACATGGAGAAGAGATTTGGAAGCTAGTTCTATGCTCTCAAAGCCCCAGAGGGTGATAGGTGAGCTGGAGGTTGAAGAAGACGTTTCATACCCCATCAGCTTTATTTTTATTTTTATTTTTATTTTTTTTAAGATTTTTATTTTATTTTATTACATATCTCCCCTTCCCCCCACCGTTGCGGTGACACGCCGAGACTTGGTCACTGCGCAGGCGCGGCTTTCCCC
>PVKH010002363.1:6155-27491 GCA_004027955.1 Chaetophractus vellerosus
GCGGCTTCTGCGTGGGTTCACGGCAGGCTTTCAGTTCGCGAGTGGCTGGCTGTGCTCCATCCGCGGGTGACCTGCCCTGCCCGTGGCAGCTTTTGCCCTGTCCGTGGCAGCTTTTTGCCCTGCCCACGGCGGCTCTGGACCGCCTATGGCGGCTTGCCATTCTCAAGGCGGTCTGCCCGCTAGGAGAGGTCCCCGGGAATCGAACCCGGGGCCTACCATGTGGTATGCCAGTGCCCTATCCACTGGGCTGTCGAGCCGGCCCCTTAAGTGCTTTCTAAATGACATAGTTCTAAGAGCTTTAGTTATATTAAATCACTTAATAGCCACAATAGCACTATGAGGAAAGTGCTAATATTTCTCCAAACTTATAGATATGAATACTGAAGCTAATAACCATCCAATGTCAATAAATTAGTAATTGGCAGATCCAGGGTTAGAACTTGGACAACTGGGGGATAGAGTAGCTACCTAATCATTATGTTACCATAGTCTCATTTAATTGGGGTGAGAAAGACAAGTGTGAAAACTGGGAATTTGAAAAGCTGTAGTTAAAGGAAATAGAATGTTCTAAGGGAACATAATTTCATAATTTACTTTTGAAATTAGGTAGATTTAAAATGTATAACAAAAATAATGTAACAGATGGGGAGCAATTGGGATTAAAATATTCAAAGTTCTAAAATTAAATTAATAAAATTAATAAATTATATTATGATATATTAATAGTATGTATCATATTTTAATATGTTAGAATATAAGTCAATATATATGTGACAAACTCTACAGGTTCCATTAGAAGAAACAAAAACACTGGCAAAATATTTATACAGTCACTTCAAACAAAGGATTACCAAATACCTATAAAAAAATGAAAATCTATTCAACTTCAATAATCACCAAGGTATTGTAATTTTGCTCCTAAGTATATAACCAACAGATGTGCACGCTTGTGTGTATGTTTCACCAAAATATGCCTATAAGGATAGCAGACTTTTTCAAATAGTCCAAACTGAAAATAACCCAAATGTCCATCTGCCCCGGTGTGGATAAATAAACCATGGCATAATCATACAATGGAATTTTATATAACATCGTGAGAGTATAATTTCCAAGTACATGAATAAATGTGGAGAATTTTGCACATATACTATAAAATGAAAGAATCAGAAACAGAGTTTATGCTACATGATTCTATTTACTTAAAGTTTAAATAAGATAAAAAGAAATCTATAGTGTTATAAGTCAGGATAATGGTTTTTCTATTAGCGGGAAGATAGTGATGCCAATGGGCTTAAATAAACACTGTTAAGTTTGTGAAAAGTCATTAAGCTGTTTACTTACATGCATTTTTTATTTCAATTAAATAATTTTCATAAAACAATTTTTACAAATGGAGTTAGATATAGTGGAACACATATCTGGCAAAACATAAAAGGACATTGCATTTTTTTAGTAATACAATCAATAGGAGACAATAGGAGATTGTCAATTCCCCCTCCCCCTGTGTGTGTGTGTGTTTGTGTGTGTATATAACTCTTCAGTAATTTTTTTACAGCATATGATTTAAAGACTCCTATATTAAGGGTTGGGAAAAATTGAACGTCATATAGCAGCATGACCATTATTTCTTAAACCATTTTTGAAATTATGAAGCTGAATAAATTAAAAGTTCTTTTATTTCAAAAATCACATCCATCTGATTGTGAAAGAGGCAAACTCATTTCTAGGCCTTAAATGTTCAAAAAAATAACACTCATTTCCTTCAAGTACTGTCACTAAAATTAAAGAAAATTTTGGTCTCATCTTTATGACAATAAGTCATGTAAAATGTCATTTTTCTCTAATAACATTCATATATTTTCCTTTTGTAATAAAATGTTAGAGTTCCTCATCCTTGAAAAAATACCATTTTTCCCTAATGTTTTAAATTTAGTCCTTAAACATTAATGGTTATCATAAAAATTCACCCTTAATATGTATACATTTGCTACATAGATATGTCTTTGTAGGCAAAAAATAAAATTAATGAGATATAAAGGAGCTTCCTAGAATTGAGCATCATTTCCAAATACTTTATATGCATGTGGTATGCTTTAATTCAACCCTACTTTGAAAATCACCAAGGTTTGAGTTTCCCAAGTATTTTTGTTCCCACCAGAAACCCTATGACAATTCTTGGGAATTAGTTTCTATGAATTTGAAAAACTGTTTGATTGCAAAAAGGTACAACAGCTATTGGTTAAATGAAATATTACACCAGGGGTTCTTAACAAGGGGTTTGTAACTTTGAATTGAAATTCAAAAAAATATTATTCTTGTGGGGACATGTTGGTTCAGGTGTGCTACATTTATTAAATAATACACAGTATAGTGTGGACTTAATAAGGGATCCATGGTTTTCACATGACTGGCAAAGAGGTCCATGGAAGAAAAAAGGTTAAGAACCCCTAGATTATACCATGATCTTCTAAACTTCTCTGCCTTTCCCTTCTCCTTTTCCTCATAAGCTGTGTTAGCCAAAAAGACACTATAGACTATCTTCATGGTAATATTGGCACCTGGAAATGTGAAATAAATGGATGATATATGTTATTTCATTTTTATTATCTTTATTGTGATTATTTTAAAGAAATATTAGTGAGGGTCACAGTCAGAGATGAAGCAATTCTTCCAAGAATGGGAAAAACATTCATAACCACAGTTATGATAGGCAGAATACTGGTCCCCCAAAGATATCCATCTCTTGGTCTCTATAACTGGTGAATATGTCACATTACATAGCAAGAGGAATTAAACTTGCAGGTGGAATTAAAGCTGCTAATCACCAGATAGGATGATTTTCTGGATTATCTTGACAGGCTCAATATAATTATAAAGGTCTTTAAAAGTAGAAGAGGGAGATGAAAGAAGAGTATCAGAGAAGGAGATGTGATGACAGAAGCAAGGGTGGAGGGATGCGATTTGAGAAGGACTCAACCTGCAGTTGTTGGCTTTGAGGATGGAGGAAGAGGATCAGGAGCCAAAGAATTTGGATGGCTTCTAGAAGCTGCAGTAGGCAAAGAAAGGGATTCTCTCCTATAGTCTTCGCAAGGGAAAGCAGCTCTTCTCAAACCGTGATTTTAGGCCAGTGAGACCTTTGTTGAATTTCTACTCTACAAAAATGCAAGATAATAAATTTGCATTTTTTAATCCATTACATTTATGATAATTTGTTACAGCAGCAATAGAAAACTGATACAGCTGTACTGATCTATATTTTGCAAACAGCAACACAGTTATGTTCTTATAGCAAACAACTCAAAATACATTGGCATGGATTGGGCACCAGAACAAGTGTTCAGCAGTTTTGTACAAAGCTGGGTAAGGATGTTCAAATTTATTCCAATGTATAAAATATAAAACATGCCGCCACCAGTACATTGGCGTTGGAACAGAAAAGAATATGCTTCACTGTGCACTGTGGGGGTACTGGCAGAACAAAGATTGGTTCCAACAAGAGCTCCTAATGCTGTCACTGAGGCCTGAAAAGCACCTGCTTTCACATCATCTGCTTTAATACCTCTGTTTCTGGTTAGTGGGCAATATTTCAAATAGCACATTTTGTGCCAATACAAAGCAGTTCTATTTGCATTCCCCGCAGATCAAACTCTAGGAGCAGAAGGTCGTTGTGCACTAGCAATAACTTTGCAGTATTTTAATGCAGAATCCAAGGTAAAAGATTGAGCTATGGAATATGGTATGAAATATAATTAATTACTGTTGTGGTGAAGGTAAAAGAGGATTCAAAGAAAAGAGAAAGTTGAATCCCCATTTTGCTGCTGCCTATATTTGTGTTCTTTCAGGACACAAATAAACAGAGGGGAAAAGTCAAAAGAGTCAAATATGTTGGAAAACTGCTTAAGTTCAGTGCTGCCAAAGTTGGCATCAGATTGGGCTCTCTCTGGTACTCAACTGCCAACAGCAGAAATGTAAGCCACAGAGAGAATAACTTCACATGGAGAGCCTGAATTCTGCAACAACTGTTCATTCATGAATTGGCTTGAAGTAGATGGAGAAGACACAGGAATTATAATAATATTCCAAGTTGGGAGTAAAAATTTGTTATCTATAATTTTAATGCAAAAAATGTATAGATTTGTCTCCAATATATATATGAAATGTATATACATAAAAAGAAGAAAAAGATTAGGCTCATTCACATGCAGTATATGAATCAGTTTCAAACAGGTCATTGGATAAATTGGATCCTTACAAAATAGATCAGATTGTGTGGCCTACCTTAGCATCCACTTCCCCTTGAAAGTGGTGCAGACGTAGACTGACTTTTAGATTTAAAAAAAGTCTGAGTGGAGTCCCTGTGAATGTGAATTTTTCCAGGTTCAAAACACTAGGAAAGTGAAAGGGACATTTATATATTTTATAAATTATTTTCTCTAACTGATTATTTCAGATTGAATGGAGTCATGAAATATAGGACCTTCTGACATCTGACGACTGATGAACTATAGCTCTGATTTTTATGATGATGGATTTTTCAATTGTTTTGATTTCTAAAAATTTAAACACCCACTTAGCATGAGATTGATTATGGGTATTTGTCATGTAGAAAATCTGACTTAGATTTATGGAATTGCTTGCCATATCTTAACCTGTTTGTATATGTGAATTCCCATTATTTTGTTCATATATGAATTTGAAATAAAACAAGAATATCTGTTATTAGATTAGCATTAGAAGGGCAAGTTCTTAATGGTACCAGCAATTCTGAGGACAGAGAAATGTTACAGTTTATTTCATTACTCCCAGAAGAAGGGAGGCACACACACATACACACACAAGCACAATTTTTCTTTCAAAATAAGCCCTTCTAGGAATACCACATTAATCCACGAATTACTGCTTTGAGAAGATGAATGGCATGAGATCATCAAATAAGTTTTCAAACAGTCACTGTACATAATATAAAGAAAGAAGAGTTTATTCTTGTCCCCAGCTGGCCAGCAGGCATTTTTTATCTGTGATACTTATACATGCCAGTGTGAGTTCATCAAATCTAAAAGAATTGTCACCTCCACTTGAAATAATCACAGAAATTTGAGTTGGAACTGACCTAAGCTATAACCTTGCTGAACCATCTGCCTAACGTAGAAATTATTAATGTCAGCATCTCTGACAAATGGCCACCATTGTATGTTTCAAATAAAACAAGTGACAAGAAATTTGGTACTCTTTGAGTCAGGTCATTTCACTGTTGAATAGATCAATTTGCTAAAATATCCCCCTTTATAGGGAGTAATATGCATCTTTTATGATATCTACCCATTGGTTCTTTATATGAACTTTATAGCCATAATATTGACTATTGTAGCTACTATCATTTTTCTCTCTCCTTTGTCTCAACATTCTATTACCTTTAATCTTATCTTTGGTCCATTAAGGTGTCACCAGGGCCTTCGAGTGCGTTGCTCATCATGTGGTAGATGCATGATGATTTTTCAAAATATCTAGAAGAAGGGGCGAAAGAATAAAAATGGGTGTTTCCAGTGTATATTTCAGGGAGGGCTATTGGATTTCCAATCTTCTGAACACTATTATTCCATTAAAGCAATATTGTTATTATTGTTTAAATAATCTTTTCTCATACCACAAAATAGACTTGTAGTTTATTTTATTCTATAGGAATTGTTATTTAACCAGAACTGCTCCCTGCTTCCCTGCACATATTATTTGTTATTATTCTTTTCAAAATTTATGCAGCACTTCACATTTTCCCTGTTGGCCAATGCCAAGGCACATTATTGCATTGTTTTGGTTTTATTTTTATTGTCTCATGCAATAACATAATGTAGTTCTCATCTCTCAAACATGGTTCTCGGTCATCATCCAAGTCATCAACAAGATAAAAGTTTGGTAAGTACAAGAGCATTGGCTAGTCTTTGTGGCATTTTATAAGAAACCTCTTACAATTAGCCATCATCTTTAAGGTAGCTTTCCCTGATATGATGTAAAGGTTCTTTTGAAACCTGAGATAAAAATTTCTTGAAACAGCACATAATTCTATTAAAATTTCCAAGCATTTTCTCATTATATGTATCCTGACTTGAGCTTGTTTGTTTTACCCATTACAGTTTGAAGGGCATGTTATCCTTTATAATACATCAACATTATACTAGAACACTTATCATATAGGGGCATTCTGTTCTGTTATATCTCAGCATTTTGGACAATAGCACTGTTATCTGATTCAGGGTTGATAAATAATCTTAAGACTCTTAATTTCTCCTCTATTTGTGTATCAAAAATAGATCCATAGTAGCAGTTCTTTTCATTGCTTCTTGTAGCTTCCAAGAAAGAAAGTTTCAGTAAATGTAAATTTGCGAGTTATTCATTATGAGGAGACCTCTTCCACAAATGCCTCCATCAAAAATCACTAGTTATTGAAACATTGTCAATTTTCCACTGTCTCATATAAACAGTCAATATGTAATAACATAATGGTGCTGCTTTCTTTGCTCTTTAATTTGTACACTCTGGAGAATACATGGATGCAAATGATACCACCATGTCTTTCATATGTTCTAAAATCTACTTGGATATACACACAAACAACAAAACAAGCAGCATAAGTGTACTACAGTCCATGTATAGCAAACAGTATTATAAACATTCTGAGGAAGTAACAAGATATTTCTATGTTACAAACAAGGAGTTTTCTGTGTAGGTAATTATTTTAACATTGTCTCAATGGAGGCGTTATCTAAATTATATGCATTTCTTCTTTTTCTTTATAATTAAAATATTTGCAATGTACAAATCAGAATGGAATGCCTTTTAGTCAATAGCTTTTGAACAATTAATTAATGTGTGCATGTCTTGGTTTCTCTTTTCCTTAATATAATGATTTAAATCAGGGGTTCTTAACCAGGGGTCTAAGGACCTCCAAGAGGTCTGTGGAGAGATTTCAGGAGGTCCGTGAGCTTGAATTGGAAAAAAAAATTAATTTATTATATTTATTTTCTCTGACCTCTAACTGAAATCTAACATTTTTTCACCATGATTGTATGCAATAAATTACAGTAATATTCATTTCATATCACATTACAGTAGTTGACTACTTCAAAAAATCACTAACACTCATCCATACTTAGAAATTACTGTAGTTGTTAGACCCAACGCTAGTTGAGTGTCATAAAACTATCTGCCACTACATTCTGAGAAGGGGTCTGTGGTCTTCACCTGGCTGGCAGAGGAGTCCATGGAACAAAAAAGATTTAAATTGATTTGCTTGTTTCCAGGCTTAGATCAAGTTGAACAATGAGGGGAATGTGTGAAACTATAATGATCTGAAAATATTAGGCATCTGTTAAACTGGTTATGAAGCTTGTTGCTTCAAGTCGCTGAATTATCTTCTCTTAATATATTCTGCTACTATAAAGCCTAAGAATTAACAACTCTCAGAAATTTAACAAAAGTGGAAAATATTAAGAATTTATTAAAGAAAAAACTATGACATTTATCTTGCTTTAAGATCCAGAAGATTGACTAGTTGGGCACCTTCTTGAACTTGGAGGCCATATTGATTTGAAACAATAAAAGAGAACATTGTACTAATGTTAGGGAAGAACATGGCAAAACTTATGGGACCTCCACTTAAAAACAGAGCCTTAAAACAAGGGGAGAAATAAGCCTTGCTTATCATAACATTAATGCATTGTGATATATAATCAAGGTTTTCCTTCCTCACATATGCAAAAATTAACATAAAGAAAAACTATATATGTTAATAATAAATCCATTTTTGATGAGGAAGAAATTTTAACAGACTGTTCCTGTAACAGGTAAAAAAATCAAATATGGCAATAAATGTGGCAATAACTCAATGAATCTTTCTGCCCATGGAGGACTTCCATCACCAGATATTGGAGTAGATAGAACCAATAAGCATCAACACACCCACCTTATTTCATTTCCTACTGCTGCTGACTTGAGCACTGAGTGTTAAATGGTAAAAGCACCTCTCTATTACATAAGTAAAATGGAACAAGTAAAATCTTATAGGAATTTCATTCTTGGAAGAAGAAAACAGATACATTTATTATAACATATACAAATAACAATTGAACTTTTGAAGAAGTGGGGTCTAAGAACTGAGGAAAAGAAAATTATGATCTGCTACATTTTAACTGCTTAAGTTTGATATAATATGGCTTAGATTCCTAGGGCTGCCATAACAAAATATCACAAACTAGTTGTCTTGAAACAACAGAAATTTACTGTCTGACAGTTCGGAAGTTTAGAAATCCAAAATCAAATTGTTGGCTGGATCATGCTTTTTATGAGTCTGTGCAGAAGAATCTATTCCATGCTTCTTCCTTGGCTTCTAGGGCAGTGGCTTGCTGGCAGTTCATGAAATTCTTCCCTACGTATGTCTGTATCCAAATTTCTTCTTCTTATAAGGAATTTTAACTTGTCTAATTGAACCTTTAATTACCCTACTTCCAAATAAGCTCACATTCTGAGCTACTGGGGACTAGGACTTTAACATATGCTTACTGGGGACACAATTCAATCCATAACAAGTTACATAACAATGCCTCATTTAGAAGAGAGAGACTTACTTCCCCAAATCTTAGACCTGCTTAAAAGAAAACACTGCATAAAAGATAAAATGAGCAAATGATACCAGAATGAGTGAATGAGAGGACATTTGCTCTCCTTCATTTCAATGCTAGCAGGCCTCCTGGCAAGAGAGCAAAGGAATTATGAAATCTGGGAATTACCCTCCTACATGTGCGCTTGGGCTACTTTATACTTCCCTACTCTGCATTTAGCTATAATTATTTTTCTAGCCCTCTTTTGTTCTTCCATTTATGCCTTTTTCAATCATTTTCTCTCCTTTTCCTCATCAATATTGTTTTAGGATTCTGGCATGGACTTTTCCATGTCATGGAAATAAGTAGATAAATTATATTCCTACTGGTAGAAATGACAAAGATATCCAAGGAGCAGGATTGCTCATATATGAAAAACATACCTTAGAGACCTCATTTTGTTTTATCATCACAACAATTTGATGAGATCAGCCTTATTTAACAGAGGGGGAAAGTTGGATACATAGATTTCATAAAGTTGACAAAGGATTGAGTGATAAGTAAACTAATTACCTTTAACTTCCAAAAAATATTAGTCAACAACTTTGTATGCAGATGCTGTTATTAAGGTATAGAAGAAAGACAGCCAATGAATTTTAGGTATGTCTGTTGGGGATAATGAACTACTGCGAGATCACAAAAGACTTGATAGAGATGTTGATATGAACTTAGTTTGGCAGAACAGTAGATTTAATTGGTGGATAACATGAACAATGGTGATCCATACGTAACAAAAAGTATTTACAAAAGTGCAGTTCTAGGGGAAAGCATTGGCATTTGGTGAACAGTAATTTATGATGTATAACTGCATCAAAGGGTGTATGGTAGAAATGCCAGTCATGGAATTTGAATGAAATTAGGAACGAGGTGAAGAAAATCTGGTAAATGATTACATAATAAGATTGCCTTTCCAAAAAATTACTTGGGAGGGAAAATAGTTCAAGAGAAAAATGCTGAATATCAGATTTGAGGTAGTGGTAGTGCAGGTGGCAACAGCACCTTGAGACATAGTCCAGAGTTACTAATTTTGTGCCCACTGCAGCCATTTTTGCAGTGCTGGACAGACAGATGGCACTCATAAAGCTTTGGGACTTTGTGATTGGTCTCTATGATGAGGTTTCATTATTTGTTTTAATGCTTCAGAGGGAAAAGTTGGCACATTCATATGAGAGCAATACATTGAATTTAGAATAACACACAGTCACTGATTCTACAAGTAATGCAAACCAGATTAATTGCTTTACCTGAATATATCACCGAGTGCATGCGCACCATATTTTCACTTATATTCTACACACCTCATGCATAAATCATGGTGTTCATAATTCATGGACACAGTAAAAGATGTTTTCTAAGGTAGTGTTAATGGCATTAATTGTATTTTCTATACATATTATTTCTCTGTTTAAAACCCAGTTTTTTCAAGATTAAACTCATTTGATTAAAGCAAACTGGAAGCTAAAGGTAGTTATTCATTTACTAGTATATCTAGGCTATGTTTACGCTGTCATTTGAGAAGAAAGTTTTATGAAAATTAACCAGTTTAACGTGCTTAAAAATATCCCACCAACTTCATGCACACTTTTTAGTTTGGGTGTATGGAAATTTTCCGTTATGAAAAGAAGTGACAATATACAGTAATGCCAATATTATCATAGTTGCATGGATTTTTGCAACCCTTGAAAATTATGCTGAATAAAGCCTGATTGATACTGTGTCTTTATATCAACATGTTTACTTATATAACAAAGTAAATTAGAGATAGGTAGGTACTTTTTATAAGGTGTTATTTTTTTCCTTCTCATTTGCTATCTTTGCTCCTTGGTCTTAGTTTCCTAAAACCAAAACAGCATTTTCTTGTATATTTGTATTTTTGTATTTAAAAAAAATTTAATTTTCCCCATTTTCTTTAACATTCAAATATGATCTTCAAAGACCAGTGTGTATGTTCTTCCAAGCCTTTTACTCTTTGACCTACCCTCTAAAATGAAATTTTTCATTTTTGTGCTCCCTATACTATAACTATGCTCAAAGCAATCTATTTTTCTTCTAGCACTTGAATCATTTTCTTTTTTCCTTTTTGACAGCCACTTTTAATTTCCATTCCTTGTATCTTATTTTAATATCTTTGCATCACTTGCCTTTTGCCATTTTGGAATACACTACAAAACTTTCTCACTATTCCATTTTCATCTATACTCCAGGCCAAGTGTGTTCCTAATATAGCATATTTCTCACCTTTAAAACAAATAGTCTTATTCTTATCCTCCCACACCAGAGATATTACAATTTTCTATTCTAAGTTTTTATAAAAAGGGCTAAGAAATACTGAACCCAGATTTAAAGGTCATATAGTACAGTGCACAGAGATGCTCAATAAATGTGTTTATTGAGTTATACAGTAGAGAAAGGAAGAGAGTGAGAGGAATTGTGACTGAAACCTTTAAAGCATGAGAAGTATGGATGGGCAAAAATACAGTTTTTCTGTCTTTCTTCTTTTACTTATGGAGAAATTTAGTGAGATCAAAACATAACTATGCACTTCATTGTGGTAATCAGTAAGAATTTTTGTTGAAAATCTATTATGGCAGATTACTATTCTAGATTCTTGGGGATGTAAATATTTTAAAAAGCACATCCTGTTTCTAAGTGCTTTTTTATTTAGATGAAGAGTTAATACTTACATGATACACAAAACATATTTTGGGGATCCAGAAAAGAATGAGTGAGGCTATTGCACTTACTTTAAAAATGAAATTGATAGGATGCTAAGCTTTTTGATGACTTCACATATTATTTTCACTTTTTTCTTTGTGCTGTCCTGTTTCTTAGTCTTGGTTACAGAGAAACTTCAGTTTTAGTCATATTATGAGTGGATTATAATGTAGGGGAAGTAATTCTCCTAGGTACACTTACACACACACACACACACACACACACAAGTACGGCTGTGATAGCTTAAAATAGTTTACTTCCCTCTGATCAAGAACAGTAACCTAATGGAGACTATTTGATAGAAAATTCTATGAATAAGTAGTATTAAAAGAGTTCTACATATCCATGCACAAGTTAGCATTGTCTATATATAGATACAATCATAGCAGAATAATTGTCAAAAGAGCCATAAACAGGAAAAGAATCAAGTAGTATCTTCACTCATTTAAAAAAATTAAAGAAAAGTTTAATGTAAAAAATGAAACCATGAAATGGAATAAAATGCTAGTAAATATTTCTGTGCTCATAGTACAAAGAATTTATAATCATAAATGTAATGGAAAAATCATAAAGGAGACAATTGAGAGTACTGACTATTAAAAATTGAAAATACATGGAAAAAACATATTGAAAGTTCACTTTAAAATATGTGATAGTTCTTGTGCTCTTCATATATAAAAGTACTTAACAAATCAATAAAAAAAATAAGGATGTTATAATATAGTATGAATAAATGAAGACACTCAACTCTTCAGTAAGATCTAATTTCTAATGATTGTTTTCTTTCTTTATCTAATTTTCTTTATCAGTCATTTAGCTATCCATCCATATATCTATCCATTAATATTTCTGCATGTAAAGAAATAAATCTACATGTAGTTTTATGCTGATTTCTGGGGAGGTATAATTTTGTGAGTTTTTTCATTATTTTTCTGTGTGTTCTAAACTTTCAGTATTTCTATAATTCTATAATTATCAGAAAAGAAGTGGCAGATTTGAGAACACATTTCCACACCCTTTCTAGAAAGCTATCAATGCTAAAATATCTCAAGAGACTTCAAATGTTATAATACCCTGTAAGTTCCTAGCTATTTTTATGACTCTTTCTTCTGGAATGAGTCAGAGGCATATTTAAAGTCTATTCACACAAGTGAATTAAAATCAACATTTTTTACAAACAATTGGAAAGAATCAAAATGCAAACAATTGGAAAATGCTTAGTGTTTGAAGTAATTATAAAATATAATATGCATCCAGTGAAATCATATTTGAGCTTAATATTTATGACATGTGACCATGTTCATAATATACTATTAATAGAAAATAACTGCAAACACCATGCACATGAAAATATCAATACTGACTCTTACACAGTCATACATTTAGGCCCACATGAGTTTTATACATTAATAGAATAGCACTGGAAGGAAATGCATGAACATAGGGGTACTTCTAGTAGGATTTTGATTCTCTTTGTGTTTTTTAATATTTTGAATAGTCTACAATGATATTATATTACTATTATAATCAGAGAAAAAGATAAATGGTACAAAACAAAAACATGGACTGGTTGTAAATCTCTTTACTAGGTTTAATAGTGATACTTATCAGAAAAGTGGTGGGAGTTTTTTTCTTTGGGTCTGGTATATAATTGTGGAGGAAGGACAGAAGAAATAGGAAAATGGAAAATGTAGTTCGTTTCCTGTGGATGTGTGAATTTCTTAACTACTAGAATATATACACTAAGCAAGCATCTGTGGTTAGAAGATAGATTCATAATTTAGGAATGCGGATGCTGGAAGCTGCTCAGAAACCATTTGAATTCCAGCAGGACTAGATGAGCACTTGTGGCTGAAAGAATTGCCTGAAGGAAGTTACCCTGAGTAATTTCCATGTGCTGTGTTTATGTTGTGACTTGCCAGAGAGTTTTTCTGTAAGTACTGTCATGAGTCTTAAGTGCCAGCAGGCTCCCTGGCCTGTTGCATGCACTAAGATGCCAAATTCACAGATTAGACACTCAGGATACATACTGAATTTTGATGAGCATCTCACTAGCTATTCTATCTGAACCTTATGTAACTACCACGGGGTTCGGACGAGGAAGAAAATAAGCCCTTATTTCTCTAAACTCCTGGAAAGAATTAGGCTGCTGTATTCTTAAATTATATCCAGATTTCGATAGTATAATTTTGAGATTTAACAAAAGTAAGAGAATAGGAAAAGACAGGGATCAAAGATTGGTATATATTTTTTTCCTTGTCCCAAGTAACAAACCAGATTTGACTAGGGTACAGTAATATTGTATATTTGACTGAGAAACCACCATGTATTCAAAATAGTCTTGAATGTAAAATCCTAAAATACAATTCTGAGATCAAATCTAGTTCTCTGTTTTCCTGGTTAAGTGACTTTGTCAAATTATTTATCCCCTCAGTTTCAGTTGACTTTTCTGTAAAAGAAGGGTGATTAAAAACGACTTTCTAAGTTTATTGTGGGATTTAAATAAGATTATTATTTTGAAAGTTCAATGCAAAGTATCAAATAAATATAATGTGGCTTATTCTCTACAATTTCTTGCCATCCTTTCTTTTAAAATTAAGACTTCTGGTCAGTGGAAAGAATGTGGAGTTTAGGTCAGATATAAATATGCCTAATACCCAGATCAACCAATTATTATCTGGTCATCTTTAGAACTATGTTTAAATTTTTTCTCTGGAAGATGAGATAATATCATCTATATAAACCATAGAACGGTTGAGTGAACTGAATAAAAAGGGGGGCATTTTATACCCTACCATTTGATTTGCACTTGCTGAGATAGGGATTTTGTTTAAAACACATTAATAGAAGGACATTTTATCTTAGAAGAAGTTAGGTCTAGTAAGAGGAAAGGAAAGGGTAATCAAATGTAATGCCACCTAACATTGCATACATTCTCATTGAATCAGTAAGACAATTCTATATATTTAAAATTATTTTAAATATCTTAACTGAAACTGAGACCCAGAGATAATAAGGGACATGCCTGATGACATGAATTAATGATTTTAATTTTATTTAATTAATGTGTATCTAATTCAAAATTCCATGTCTTTCCATAATAGCAGATTGAAAACATCTTTAAAAATTCATTTTAAAAGCAAGGAACCCCTTCCTTAAAACTAAGATCTTATATGGAGGTCCAATATGTAAAAGAGAAGGAAAGTGAAGCTCTCCTTTTTCTAGTCTTTCATGGTTGACTGAATTTCCCTTTCTGAGCAGCTCATATGTTTCCTTTGTATATTTTCATGTATTCACAGAGATTTAGGCAAATCTTAGAGGCTTAGATGTCAGTCTGTCTCCTAAAAGTAACTCTTGTTATATTGGCTTTTTGTATATTTCTATGTTGATTTCATTGACTTTTCTCAAATTTCAATAAAGGAAGAACATAAGGATAAGGGTATTATTGTCGAGAGGATAAAGAGATATATCTTAAAGTTTCATGTGCTCACGTTTACTTGGAATACATGTTCATTTGGAACAATTTCTAGGGGGTTGATGAAGTTGATGTTTACATGACTATTGATTGATTTTATAGTTAATTTCCAGAAAGCAGTATAATTTCAAAGTTATTACAACTTCCAAGTACTGATCTGATAGATACATACATACATGTATGAATCTATAAGTACATACATATAAGAATACATACTTACATAAACTGATAGTCCGCTCTTTACCCAATTTCTGATCCCCAGTCAATATCATAATATGCATTTTTTTTTAGATTCCCAGTTACTGACTAAGGTAGAAAATTGGAGAATGAGGAATGTTCACTTCCTATGACAACTAAGAAGGGCAATGCTGGTGGCAGAGTAGCACCTGGTATGGAAAGTTCCAATCTGAGTAACAGAATAGGGATAAGTAGCCCCCATTAGGTACTGAAGGGGGAAATTAAGGTATTGGATCCCGGCAGTGGTCCCCAAGGCTATAGAGTTGGTAGACTGGCAGCTCATAGGGAGGGTCGGGTGCCAGGCTCTGTTGGTTGTTCCATTCGCTACCAGGACACTGAGTTGTTGCCTATTCATGGCAGCCCCTCTTCCTGTTCACAGGTCTCCCCAGGTCTCCCAATTGCCTAGCTATTTTATAGCCCTGGAGCACAGGTCCAGAACTGGCTTAGGGACCTACCATATCACAGGCAGAAAATCCAAAGTTGTCCATTTTCCTTGCCTCCCTCAGAATTATTTTTCCCAGTTAAATCTTCAAACTCCCCAAAGCAATCTTTCCTAAACAAGCAGCTGCATGTCTTACTTTCTAATAACAGAAGCATCCACCAAACTAACCAGTGTCTTTCCTGTCTTAAAGATAACTTATCTACCAACTCTGACCGAGGGAAATTTCTGGTTCCTCTCTCACTTGAATATTGGGAAAAATGTAATCTCTGGAGTGATATCATACTGCCCACTTCCTCTAATAAATTTTGTGTAGTGCCTATAAAATTAATTCCTACATAATCCCACCCAACCCTAAATTCCTTCCTCAGAAGCTGGACAGGGTCAACATCTTTTACCCAGAGCTTCACAGTTCTGTTCCAAGGATAGGTCACTGTAGTGCAGACCCCACACCCAGGGCAGTGCTTCATATGTCAGTACCGTTTCTCTCCAGGCTTTTCAGAAGGCATGGCAGCAAGATTCATACGTGGCAACTTTTCTGCCCTACTTTTGATAGGATTGTAAATTAGTGCAGTGAATTCTTACACTTGGACTCCCCGTCTCCCCACTGGCATTTTAATTATAACTAGCAAAGCAGTGATTGCCCTTGTGCCAAGGTCATATTTTTTACGTTGAACATCACACCGTGACATATCCTAAATCCCTTGCCTATCATACGTCCGCAGACACTAAAAAAAATTAATGGATTTTAATAATTTGGAGTAATGTTTATCGATATTTGTACTATCAAGGCTAGATTGTAATAATTGGTGGTCGCACAGCTGTGAACCAAGCAATTGTTTCTGTTAGCAGCATTGACCCTGTTTTTGAGGCAAAAAAGTATAGTTTTCAATGGTTACCAAAAGTTCAGCTTAGTTGATTCTTTGTGCGCCCCCAGTATTCAGCTAATGCACAATCATTTAGCATTCAGGGGAAAGCCATACCTAGATGAAGCTTGAGAAGACTTGCCTGGGTATTTTATATAGATGGGAGATAATAGCTGCTATTTATCAAGTGTTTACTTTATCTGGGACTGCAATAATTTTGTTTATGTGCTAAACACCTTTACTTATACTGAAATGTGTGTCAGGGAAGTTAAGTGCCATATCCAAACGAGCCACCATGAAATGTTGCAATCAAAAGCAGTACTTCAAATTCATTTCATTTTTAAATAAATTTAAATGTTATCTATATTTATTAATTTAATCTCTTCAGTTAATATGAATACGATGTAAATAAATTTTATGAATTCTATAATATCGAGAGTTCAATATGATGTATTTCCCTACATTTTAATTTGTTTTCCTACCAGTGATTTCCTTGGCTGATTCTTCACCACTTAGTATTTAAATAATCTTTAACAGGGTAGAGGGAAACCTTGTAATCATAATCATATTGCCTCCAACTTAGATATTTTAAAAGGTCTCAAGTAGTAAGTAGAGCATGATAGTTTAAAAATCACACAGGCCAATCACACATTTTTAAAAAGATTTACTTTTATTTATTTGTTTATTTATCCCCTCCCCCCTTGCTGCTTGTGCCTGCTGTATCCATTTACTGTGCATTTTTCTGTGTCTGCTTGTCTCCCTTTATTGCCTAATCTTGCTGCGTCAGCTCACCGCACAGCATGGGCCAGCTTGCCTTCACCAGGAGGCCCCCGGAATCAAACCGGGCCTCCCATATGATAAACGGGAACCCAACCAATTGAGCCACAGCCACTTCCCCAATCATATTTTTATATAAAGAAGAAGTTAACCTCTCATTTGGAGAATCTTCAGCAATTACTAAGTAGAGAATAAATATTATTAATTCATAGACATGCAAAGATTATAATCCACAATAGAAAAGATATTTGAAAGGTAAATTGGTCAGAAAAATATTTAATTTTAATGTTGAGTTTTGTTTCTCACCTTTACAGTTTGAGTCCTCTTTCCAAACAATTACAGGATGAAAGCAAATCTCCTATTAAAAATCTATGTGCTGCATTTTGTTTGTTCAAATATTAGTCTTGTATAATTGTTACATAATAACTAACTGGCAATCTTAACAAAAATTCATAACTAGAAGAAGTACAAATAGAAAGAGTGAAATTGTCTAGAAGATGTTTCCTCTCAGAGTATACTAAATTGTTCTCAAGGTACTTTTTGGCCTATGAAGCACTATTTATTTCTAGCAAGGGTTATTGAACCACTTAATCAATGAATCTAACATGAAGGCAGACAAATACAGATCACTGTTTCCCAAACCTCTTTGACCATGGAACAGTTTTAATATTTTAATAGTTTGAGGCAGTAACAGAAGTTTGTCAGCTATAAAACGTACTAGGTTTAAATAGAAAGCAAAATATATCTTAATGATCATTCACTAAATCAGAGGCCAGCAAATTATTTCTGGAAAGGGCCAAATAATAAATATTTTAGGTTTTGTGAGTCATCCAGTCTCTACTGTGACTGCTAAACCAGCAGATGAAACATAAATATAGCCATACACAATTGTAAATGAATGAGTTAGCTTTATTATTCCCATAAAACTTTGTTCGTAAAGACAAGCTGTTTTAGTTTGCTAGGCTGCTGAAATTCAATATAGCAGAAATGAGTTGGCTTTCACATATGGGGATTTATTAACTTACAAGCTTACAGTTCTGAGGCCATAAGAATGTCCAGATCAAAGTATCATCAGGCGATGCCTTCTCCCTGAGGATTGACTGCTGGTGATTCTAGACTCCTCTGTCATATGAAAAGGTGCATGGTAGCTTCTACTGGTCTCTCCATTCTTTTCTGGGTTTCATTGCTTTCATCTTCTGGCTTCAATGGCTTTTTCTCTCAGCTCCTGTGGCTTTCTCTCTGTTTGTCTCTCTGTATCCTTCCCATTTATAAAAGACTCCAGTAAGAGTATTAAGACAAATGCTGGCCCACGCAACAACTGAAGCAACCTAATCAAAAGTCTTCCTACATTAGGTACACACCCATGGGAATGGATTAGCTCTAAGGACATGATTTTTCTGCAGTTAATAAAAGCTTCACACTACCACACAATCATTGGGCCTTACTTGGCCAGGGCATATAGTTTGCTGACTCTTGAACCTAGATTATTAACCAGCATGTAGACAATGGAATGGTTAGGTAATAAATGATGCCCATATATCAATGCACAGGAAACAATAATTTTTGTTTGACAAATGACTATTCTATAATATGGTGTATATTTTGTTTAAAGACAGATTGAGTACATATAAGCTAGAAGAATTTTTACAGAATTATATGTCATTCTACCGATGCTTAGAATAAATTTGTGCAAAAATTGTAGCCATCATATAGCATAATTTTCCTTCTTCCTTTCTGTCTTCCTGCCTTCAATTTATACTTTTCTTTCTTTTTTCCCTATGCTTTTAGTTTAGATTTTTATAATATTAATATATAGCAAAATGCAACACATTTCCAAATACTACAATAACACACTTGTTTTCCCCAATCATATAGGTTACTTTTTTTTCCCTCTCAGTGATTTTATTCTAAAGAAAAATGTCTGAATTTTCTATTTGGTATTGCTGACATGACTTATTTCTTAAGTTCCTGGTAAACTTGGCTTGCTGGCAGAAATAACTCAGTCCTAATACAGAAAGGTAATGTTCTTCTTCAAGTGTGTAATATTGAACATAATTTAAAAGATCTACCCACTAAAGGCAGCAATGTCTTCCAACCACTAAATAACTGCTATCCTCCATCAGGTTCTATGTCCTATATGTTCAAAGATTTCTGAAAAATTTGTTTCTACTCTGTTCTGCCACAATATTGGAGTGTAGTCTTGAGCAATCACAAACTTGGATTCAGTATGTTTCAATCCTTTTCTTGCATAGGATTTGTCAATCAATCAGAATCAGGAATCGCCAGTGAGATATGATGAGTTGATAAAGCTGAAAGACTAATAAAGGGCATATAGCATAGTTGTAGCAAACCTAGAGATGCAGTAGTTTCCAAGGCTTTATTACTCAAAAAGTTTGAAATCTTCTAGAGTAAATTATTTCCTGGCTACATAGAAAATAAAATACTACAGGCTTCTGAAATTAGTTAATAAATAAGTGAACAAAATATTAAAACTCAGTTTAGATTTTATCTTTATTTCAAATCTTATTTTCATTTATATTTAGTGGATTATTATTATATTGTGTATCTCTATCTATCTGTACATCTGTATTCATCTATCCATACATATGATCATCTTGTCCTTGGAAAGTAGAAATGATAGGCCTCTAGAATCACTTGATGTAAAAATCATCATTTTCCCTGGAGTTCTTTCCTCTTTTTTTTTTTAGTAAAAATAAACTTTATTTTAAGAGAAGTTTTAGATTTACAGAAAAATTATACCAAAAGTACAGGGAATTCCCATATAACCATCAACACACACACATACCCCCACACTTAGTTACCCCTATTATTATTATTTTTTTAAGATTTATTTATTTTATTACATATCTCCCCTCCCCCCTGCTGCGGCGACACGCCAAGAGTGGTCACTGCGCAGGTGCGGCTTTCCCCACTTGTGGGCGGCTTCTGCTTCCATTCACGGCCAGCTTTCAGTTTGCGGGTGGCTGGCTGCGCTCCATTCGCGGGTGACCTGCCCTGCCCGTGGCGGCTTTTGCCCTGCCCACAGCGGCTCTGGCCTGCCCATGGCAGCTTGCCCTTCTCAAGGCAGTCTGCCCACTAGGAGAGGTCCCCGGGAACTGAACCCGGGGCCTCCCATGTAGTATGCCGGCGCCCTATCCACTGGGCTATCCAGCCAACCCCTAGTTACCCCTATTATTAGCATCTTACGTTAGTGTGGTACATCTGCTACAATGGATGAACCAATATTGAAGCATTGTTACTAACCAAATTCTATAGTTTATATTATGATTTACACTTTTTGCTGTATAGTTTTATATGCTTTGACAAATCTATAATGTCATATGTCCATCATTGCAGTATCATAAGAACAATTTCACTGCCCTAAAAATGCCCTTTCTTCTACTTATACATCCTTTCCCCTCCCCTCTGAACCTCTGGCAACCATTATCTTTATATCAATGTTACAATTTCTTCTGTTAACACAAGATAATACCTACTATAACAATAAATCTACTTTGTTTCATGGTTATACTCCCCTCTTAAATTTGTTCATTCCTCAATCTTGAAGAATTTGGGATGATGTCCGCTATGATTGCTTCAGGCTGTGAGAGGACTTAGATATTATGGCGCAGATGGAAGGAATTGTTTTGCTTGCAGTTGTAGATTCTCCCTGATTTTGGAATGAGACTTGTCCATAATCATAATTTTGTCAATTGTCCAGGGCAAGCCCAAAGAACTGGAGTGTAGGAGTTGGCTGTAACTCTACTGAGATTCAGTGCTCAAGTGGCATATGAACAATTGAATGTTTAAGACTGTGAAAGATATATTCAACATTATAGGTTGAATATATCTTTCACAGTTGAAAGATATATTGAAAATTATAGGTTCAAATGAAAGGAGTAGAAGATCATGAGTAGGGGAATTAGAAATGAGTATAACTATTTAATGTTGGGGAAGTAGACTATCATGTATTTCCAAATAGGCCCACTGGGGGGGTGCTGATTTCATGAAGCGGTGAGCCTTTCCTCTGGTGTCCAGACATCCCTAGAGCCCTCAGGAGAACTCTTGTTTGACGCTTTGTTTACCGTGGCAGGTAGTGAAAATCTGCCTGAGACCTGCATAAGTATAACCTCTGGAGTATCCTGCTGACTGACTTTGAAATCTCTTACCCATAAA